>LUCH01002604.1:79517-90911 GCA_013368495.1 Paragonimus heterotremus
GTGTTGGTAGTGTTGTGGGGATAGGATCACGTAGATGCGATGTGGAACGGTACAGTTGTGGTGTACCTCACGTCCTCGTGTCCGTTGGCTTTGCGCGTTGTTGACTTGTTCACCGTCCGAGACGCAGCGTCAGAAATCTCGTTGTGCCTCATGCGAGTTTAGTTGCCTTTATGTGCGTGCATTACGCGCCTGTAAGTTAACGTGCGGGAGTTGGCTCAGTCGATGCGCCCGTGTGTGCGTACATGTGACCTTGCCTCTCGCAGTGTTGAGGGGACAAGGCGTCACTGTCTGTCGGTTGAGTGAGGATGAATTACGCCAAGCGGAGCCGGTGTGTGCAGAGTGGACAGGGCATGTTGAATCACGCGCTGGCCTGTGGAGCACGTGATGTGTCTGTGACCTTGTCAATGGGTCAGGGATACGTGAGTGAGACAGTTAATATGTGGCGTTCTGACCGGATGTGGGACGAATGGATGGCTAGGGTCGAGCCATCGGGTTTAGCTCCGGGTGCTGAACCGTTACACGTTCACCCGACAGGGTCTTCTGAGATAAGACAATCACTGTGGCGAAACAGAAATTTCCAGTTTTTTAACACTCTTCATTAAGACGGCAAGAAGACATACACTGCGAGAGGCAAGCATTTCGTTTATTCTCATCAGTCAAATACATAAGACATTCAGTTATACAGGTTAACCGCATGGCGACAAAACAGTGGAATGAACGGACATAAACATGGGATAAATCAGAACGGACCGAAATTTACGACAAAGGAAGGCGGAGCACATCCCCAAGTGGCTAGTGCGAACAATGTCAACGTGGGTCAGTATGCCAACACCCGACCAGAAACCCGGCGTCTTCGATCGTGAAAAACTTAATCGCAACAGGTCATGTGGTTGACCCTGTCACTTTGTTCATGGTCCTGTTGCGCAACCGTAGGCTGTTGGCGTTCTCCTAGGCATTGCTGATCAAGAGTCACGTACCAACCCTTTGTTGGCAAAAGGTGCTGACGCAATCAATTTCGTTACCGTGGCAGTGAACCCTGATTACTCCCATGTTGATGTTCGTTCATTTCACTGTTTTATCACCATGCGCTTAACCTATATAACTGAATGTTTTATGTATTCGACTGATGAGAATAAACGAAATGCTTGCATCTCGCAATGTATGTCTTCTTGCCGTCTTAATGAACTGGATAAAGGGAACTCAGTGTTTCAAATTTTAACACTGACAAACAGTCACAAAATTCAAAAATACAACGAAGAACAAATGAGTCGACTGATGTTTTCCGGTGGATATAACGACCTGTGCGGTGATTTAGCTGTTATCGACGTTTTCTTGCCATTAACATTGAAAGAAAAAGACAAAACTATACGGTCTTACCTAGTAACTAGGGTTTGGTTGCTAACGAAAGACCTTTGTTGACCAGGCCAAGGTGAACCCGCCGCCCGAGCAAACGGGTAGCCCTGTTCACTTCTGCCGGGCGCGTCCTCATGCTATGGCTTCGGGAACGACCTTTCACGTGGGGACCATCTGCGAACTAACTGGGGTTCTCCCAGCAATAGGCAGTCGCGGACGGTGAGCACTATTACTACCAGAGCATAGCGGACTCCGGGTTAGCAGCCGAATCTCCTATAAAGTGCCAGAAACTTCTTCTCGGTACTACAAAATGGTGTACGATACCCTGCCACAAAATCGTTTAAAAAGCCCGAATGGAAGCACATAGACTCCCGAACAGTCTGCTTTCCGTCTGGCCTGTGGACATTTCCAATCTCCGTCAATTATGGACAACCCTCGAGGAAGGCGTACGAATCACCTTAGTGATCACTGGCTCCAAAGCGTACGCAGAGGTGCTGGGCACCCTGAATGACTAGATCCCATTCGAGGGGCGTATGGACTAATTTGGCCAACTGCCCCCGGCGACACGAGGCATATGTCTCAACAACCTTATAGGTTTCGGACTACCTGACTGGGCAGATCTGTTAAAACAAGTTAGCCGTCCTCGGTGAATATCCGCAGTGTTGTGTTACATCAGTAGCAACTTCACGAAGAGTGCACGCTGGAATGATGGACTTCATCTGAAGAGCGTATAAACCAAACCACTACTGATCACCGGCAATCGAAGGACTGCGGGATTCATGCTTTGCCCAGCTCTCTTGTGGGTTAGGTTCCTTTTGAACCAAAGTCTCCGGGTGAGGCCTGTCAGCCCAAACCCTTTATTATGCTTGGGAAACTCGGAAGTATTCTGCCCGCCACAACTATTAACCTGTTAACCAATATACGTTATGTACTTTGTCTTCTGCTTCTATCATAACTTTCTGACCAAGGTATTGGGGCAGGCTTTGCTCCCATATCACATTTTACCGCACCTAACCAATCTGTCCTATTTTCCCATTCTTTGATAAATAACTCTACTTAGTGATTCACAGTCTGGTTTCCAAGTAAACACCAGAAACTTACCTCGTTTACTGTCCGCCAGGGAGGTTATTGCTACAACGCTAGTGTGCCAAACACCAAGCTAACATCTTTGCCTGATGGACACAGGCCCCTACTCATCCCTGGAACCAAACTTAGCTGGCCACCTTTAATATTCGAACAGTTGTGTAAATAGATTACCAGGACGTTCCTGTACGTTCTCCGGAGACTCTCGTCATCGATATCTGTTGTTTTGCTGAAACACGGTTTCAAGATTCTGTCTACATGCTACATCTCCGATCACAGTCAGCCGAATCATCATGAGGTTACGATGTGCATTTGTCTGAACACCCTGCAGCTCAAACCACGGGTAAGCCGTTACTGGAATTGCCATAAGCGCAGATATGCGGAGAAGGTACTGATTAATACGATACTTGTCAACAACCTCCTTTGTGCTGTCTGACACGAAGGTACGGTTAGAGCATTGAGAAGCGCCCATCACAAACACTGTCCGTTCGTTTTTGCGGCGTATGCCGAAAAAGACTGTAATCCAGATGCAATCAAAGATCAATTTTATCACTGGCTCACCAGCCTTCTGCATACCACGCTGCTCACACATATTGAAGTACTGGCTGGAGACTTGAACGCTGAAGTAGGCAGGCCTACCGCTGACAAACGTGACTTAAGTGGCCTGCATTCTTACGGTACTGGTCAAACAGATAACGGTGAATGTTTGTTGCATCTCTGTGGTGATAACGGTCTGTTTCTGGCGAGTACCAATTTTCGACGTTCTAGACTTCAATGCACCACCTGGGGATTTCTACTGTCGAGCCAATCGTGGGCACAGACTGACCACATAATCGTCAGCCATCGGTGACGTGGCAATTTTCAAGATTTTAAGTCAGTTTGGAGTACCCCTGTGAATCATGCACTGGTGTGTGCCAAGTTTGTTCTGCGCTTTTATGTGAGGCCACATAGTAGTCAACTACAAACTGACATACACGAACTTGCAGAGATATAAACACTACACACCTATCACACTGGGCTTGCTTCCAATATAAGAATCCACATAGGACAATATTGAAACACACTAGGCACATCTACGGCATGTAGTGCATAAGTGCGGTACTGTTTTGTGTGGTACTTCTGCTCGTTTATCTGCCAACCACTGGGTCTTATGAAATCATTAGAACTCCTCACGTTCACTGGAATTCAGAATTCCAGGAGCAACTGCGAGTGTCACGAAACCTGGTGGACATACTTGGCTACTGAGATGGGGAAAATCGCGACTACGGGCAACCAGCAACAGAAAATCCAGCCTTTGTGAAGTCAATGGTGAGCCTATCCATAACCTGTAACGACGCCGAGGACTTTGGGTTGTGCGTTTCCAACAACAGATCAACTTCCTCTCTGCACCGTTGATTACGCTTTCGGGCATGTCATGCGTCCAGTGGTCATTTAAAATGTCTCCGTTCTCGGAAACGGAAGTCTCACCTGAGATCACAAGAGATTCGGCCCAAAAGAACTCTCTCCTGCCCGTTTTGTAGATGGGAGTCCAGCCTTAGTCAAAGAGTTGATAGCTCTGCTCCAGAAACTCTGGATTACTAGAATCGTTCCCGGTGACTTGAAGTTGGCAAACACCATTTCCATTTTCAAAAGTAACTCACACATTTTGTATGCAAGTTATCGGGTGATCGGCTTGATTCCTGATGCGTTGAAGTTGCTTACAGCCACTGTATTTCGGAGATCAAGCGAAACACGCTAACACCATATCAGTGAGGAGGAAGCTGGGTTTCGCCTTGGCTGTGGCTGCACTGGTCGCATTTACACACTTCGCTAATTGCTTGATTTCCATCAATGACATAAGAGACCGACAGTTGTTAGTTAGAGGGGCCTTTAGTTCAGTTGACAGAGCTGCATGCTGGGTGTGTTTACCGAGGAAAGGTGTGTCCGAGAAGTATTTGAGTATCCTGTCAGCCATTCACTGTCAGATCACGAATTAAGTTAGAGCTTATGGCAGCCTTACGCCGACCTTCTGCATTTCAACTAGAGTGAGACAAGGTTGTCTAGCCTCTCCCTTATTATTCAAGTTCCGAGTAGGCGAGATCCTAGAATGTGCCCTGTTAGGTTGCCTATACAATGGTATGTAACTTTTCTCAGGCACTCGACTTCGAAACGCCGGGACGACGTTGTCCAAATCTGTGAGGGTTCACAGGGAACCCACAAAATACTGCAGAAGCTTATGGCTTTGTTTGAACTTACTAACTACAAGATGTCTTTGCTAGCTTGGCGAGATTATGCATCTGTTCTGAACCCTGCTCAAGAGCCTTTAACGTTAGTTGTGAAGTCCATGTACCCTGAGTATTACTTCAGCGCTGATAGACTGTTTTTTAAGATCACAAATCACACAGCTAGCGCTCTGATGGCGTTTGCTAACTGTTGCCATGTGTAGCGTCAGCATGATGTAAGTTTTTCGCGAAATGTCCAGTATATAATGTCACTTCACTAGTATACGTCTCCGAAACCTGATCTATTGACGTGAACGATATTCACATAGTATCCGGTTTTGACCATCGGTATCTCCTATGCCTTAACAGTGTGTTGTGAGAACATTGTGTCAGTGGTGACAAAGTTCATTGTAGTAATATCTAAACAGCTAAACTCTGTCGAACCTCGAACATGCTTATCTCCTCTCGCGGAATTTGTTAGTTTGATTACGTTACGAGTGCCAACCCACCACCTACCACACCGTGCTTTGTTTGGAAAACTTACTAACTTTCAAAACGGAGGCAAAAGCAGAACTTGTGCTACAAAGCAACCGTCAGTTTCACGAAGTTTCTGTGGGCTATTTTACAGACATATGCCCCTACAAAGTGAAGAATTACAGTTGATGTCGAGGCATCGGCTTTCTTAATGGCTCACTCGGCTTTGTTTTCAATTTGTTTGTTTGTTTTAACGTGTGATACACTCAAACAAGTTGTTTTTCTCCGACGATCCTTATGGCACGCCACGGTGCTATCCGTGTTGGTCACTACAGTGACTTGCCAGTTTGCTCGATCGGTCGAGAGTGATTGGTCGTAGTTTTCCGCGAATCATTGGTTGACCTCGTATCGATGACTTCGTCCAAACTAAACCTCTTTATACATTAGTTGCAGGTCATAGGTTAAGCCAAAAGTGGCAATCTAGTGGACGGTGTGTAACTTGTGTTCAGCGATAAGAAAACACTAAAAGTGACAGTTGCTTCAGTGGAGCGTTTTCGGTTTCCCAGCTGGAGACTGATTGATACATCTTTGGTTGTGAACGGTGTCCCATAGAGTGATATGTGTAGATGTCAGTGGTGCAAGCGTCGACGTAACATAAAGCTGGCCTCGTAGCTCAGTTGGTAGGGCGCTTGCCGCATTGAGGCATGGTGTTCCTGTCGCTGGTTCGAATCCAGCCGAAGCCCTGACTTTTTTGCAATTAGGTCTCATTTGTAATCATAAATCTGCCAGGTTACTTATTAGTGATATATTTTGTTTTTGCCCCATTTATGTCGTTCTTATCTACCTGGCGCAAAGCCTTTTCTTCTCTCCCATATATTGTTACATATATATATAAAGCACAAAGTACTTCCGTTCTATTGAGAGAGAGAGAGAGAGATAACACAATTTCGTTGTCCGATTGATAGAATAGGTTTGGCACAACCACATTCAGATGTATCTGGACAAATACACCAGGAACCATCGAAGTGTTCAAAAGAAGTAGTGAAACAACCTCTGCAGATATATGCCTATTTTTAGGGTGATACAATTATGAGATTAACAATTACTGACACGTAATGTAAGCAAATATCCACTCAAATACATGAATTTTGAAACTGAGTTCCCTTTATCCAGTTCATCGAGACGGCAAGAAGACATACGGTGCCAGATGCAAACACTTTGTTCATTCTCATCATCCGATTACATAAAACATTCGGTTATTAGAAGAACGTGTAGCGAACAGGCTTATTTTCGGTGATTCATCATCAGGCTAAATACAACAAATTTATATGGGTTAATCTTGTAAGAAAATGTACAGGAATGGATCCAACAGATTACTATCCGTTTCAGAAGGATCACGTCGATTGTACAAATTATTGATGGCTGTTACATTAGCAGTCACGATTACGTAATCTGTAATGATTACGTTATCAAAATGGGTCAAAGGGCGCCTGTTGGTAGTCTCAGAAGCCATAGCCGTCCGCTTACTCCTCCACCACTATGTATTCAAAAAACGCCTCGTCAAAACACTGAATCTTCCATGGCGTGATGTCCATGTCCGGACCGAACAGATTACGTAATCATGACCACTACTGTAACCGCCATCAATAATTTTTGCAGTCGACATGATCTTTCTGAAACTGATACTAAACCGTTCGATCCATTACCGTACATTTTCACACAAGATTAACCATATAAATTTGGTGTATTTAGCCTGATGATGAATCACCGAAAACAAGCTTTTTTGCTACATTTTCTTCAAATGTCTAAACCGGGTATTTTCTTGCAACATTGAGTTATGTAGGTTAAGCACGGTGCGATAAAACATTGGAATGAACGAACATCACGTGAATGCAATCAGGGTTCACTGCCACGGTAACGAAATTGATTGCGTCAGCAACTTTTGCCAACAGTGCGTCAGCTTGATCAACAACACCTCGGAGAACGCCAGCAACCTACGGTTGCGACTGCGCAATAGGACCATGAATAAATTGAGGGGGTCAACCACGTAACCTGTTGCGATTAGGTGTTTCGCGATGGAAGACGCCATATTTCTGTTCGGGTGTTGATATACTGACCCGCGTTGAGTCACTGTTTGCACCAGCCACTTGGGGATGTGCTCCGCCTTCCTTTGTCGTAAGTTTCGATCCGTTCTGCCAATGTATGAGTCACCGCAACTGCAACTGAACTGGCAGATAAAATGAGAGGCAGAGTTTTCCGAGTAAGGACGATCGGGGCAGTGGAGACTCATCCTGCGGGTGGAAAGCAAGAAACGCAATTCCGCTGCGGGATATGTGCGATCAATGGATAGTTTAAACTTCCGATTTACATCGGTAATATTGTGACCACCTATGTAGAGCACCCTTCAAGAGCTCCGTTTCAGACTTTAGGCGATAGGCTGAGCACAGTTTCCTTGCTCGATGAAAAATAGCTCGCACCAAACCACGTTTGCAAGCCCCAAACGCAACTGAAAAGAATTGTAGGTATTGTCCACTCCATATGGCTTTTCGATAAACAGACCTGTTAAGTGTACTGTCTAGGCGTTTAGAAATAAGAACGTCTAAAAATGGTAGTGACTAATCTAACTCTTGTTCATGAGTGACAAGCAGATTTCGACGAGTGGAATTAAATTAATGTAAAAGAGTGATGAAATGATCAAAATCGATTAATATTAGAATGTCATCGATATGCTATTCATAAAACGAAGAACTGTCAATATAATCCGATAATCCATCTTGGACCATTTCAAGAGAAATATCAGCCAACGGATTGCCCATTGCTACAACATCAACTTGTTTATAAACACATCCATCGAACTCAAACCGAATGTTTTCCGTACACATAAGAATCAGTTCTTTAATGTAGTCGACAGGAATCAATAAAGAAATATTATGAATCAAAATAAAATTACATAAGTAATCAACTGTTTCATGTAATGGAACGCTTGTGAATAGCGAGTCAACGTCAATTGAATACATATTCTGTGTGGAACTCACCGAAATATTCTCCAAAATATCACATAACTCAAAAGAATGCTCCAAACAACGGGAACTGAAGGTTTTACGAATGGGATCAAGAAGCGAACTAGCCGTCGAGTAAAGTTGTGGTAAACTGAATCATCCATGACGAGGACAGGCCTCAGAGGGACACCGGCTTTGTGCAATTTGGGTGATCCTCTCAACCGTGGTGTACGAGTCCCTGTCGGTTTCAAAAGTTTATACTCCCACTCATATATCCATGAAATAGAAGAATTTGCAGCTTCCTCGATATTTGTTTTTTCCCCACTAGAATGTTATCTGGCTTACGATCAACTTTGAACTCCCAGTCGTTAACGAGGACGGTGCGCATTTTCATCACATAATTAGCTTTATTCAAGATTACAATGCCAGCGTCAGGTACATGAGTTCACGTTCCATAGCGTGGTAGCTTGCATGTAATTATGTCGAGCGATTATTTTATGTACCCAGGGAGGTGAACTCACATAATTGTATTGTCTGCAAGCAGATAAGTTACCATAACTGTTAACTCTAGTTTACGGTCAGTTCGTTCGCAAAATATCAGAATCTCAAATCAGTAATGTTAACTAGGAAATAGCATATGAACTGTGTGAACAAGTATGCGCATAAATAGTATCAAAATGGGTCTTAATTGAGCATGTAGCTCAGAATGATCAAGATGTGTGACGGTGTTTCCATGTCCGGTAAAAACTGATCAAAACCAGAAATCTTTGATGTTACCGTCAATACCCTACCTTCATTTCCACAGTATATGTAACGGTCTGTCAGCTTGTTCGAAAAGTAATATCAATTTGAACGAAAACAAGTCCCTCGTAAGTAGTTACCCTCAAATGTTCTTATTTTCAGTACTTCATAATGTCAAGTAAGCTGAATTTTTGACGAACAGTGCACAAGTTCTCATAATCCGTTTAGCACGACCACTAGTTCTTCACATAACTTGACGTCAGTGTATCACTTTCCTATCAGCATGGTGTCGTCTAAACATTCTGTTTCATTTCTGATAGTCTTTTAACTTCTACAGTGACATTACAACAAAGCTTAAATATTGGCAGTATAGCCAGTTAGGTGCACTGATATATACACTACTCTGTGTTGAATAAAATTAGAACGATAGAGTGTAAAGAAACAAAACCTGCCTATAAATAACTCAGGTCCAGAAATAGCGAGGATCATAGGGGGGAGATAACATATATTGTAAGACAATATGGAGTCAGAATATATAGATACTCTTACAGAGAACCGACACACCTCAACAAATAAGAATTTGCTGGCACGTATATTGGTGGTCGTACACCAGGTGACACTTGCCCAAATGACGACGCTGCTGAGAGGAGTATCATGACAACTTGCGTCAAGCCACCCACTGTTGATGCCACCACCACAGACTGAACCCCATTGTGTTCTAGGTTGGATTACCTTGATACTAAAATCTAGATTTTCACATTTTAAGCGGCATGTCCGCTGCTGTGACTTCAGTAGGCGACCTCAGACAGCATGATTCCGACCAGTTGTAAGGACGCACCTCAGAGGATTCATCATTCCGTAGGTGAAAAGTAGACTGCTTCCGACGCGTTAGTAGCCTAAAGTACTGTTCCGGTTAAAAAGAAGGGCGGCCATGCCGTCTTTTTGTCAAAATTCCGTCTTCATGTTAACTACAAAAATGCGCACATTCCTACCAATATCTCCTGTTTCGCTGACTTGTCCTAAAACACTATCCTTCAGAAGTTGCCTGAGTTGGAGCACACTCAATGGAATTGTTTGGCTGCCGCAGCCGCTACGTAAAAGTTATGCCGAGAACGACCGTTTCTATCCAGTGTGGCTTCCTCCGGAGCACTTTCGTCGCGCGCCCTCGCCAATCTGAGGGCTTGGCAAGCGGGCACGATTGGTCATTATGTAGTGAAAAGGCGTCCAATAAAGTACAATCTTTACTGTCCAACGCGCTAGTTACCATGCCAAACACGCGCTTGCGATTTGGAATCACAATTCCAGTCCATAACAGCCCCCCCCTGTTTCCGCTCACACGCCATGTGCACTTCTATCCGGTTTAGGTGTGTGATTGGCGCCTTCTATCCGGGGGTGTTCCGCCTGCTATTCCTCGTCCGTTGATCCGATTTTGTTGAGCGATGGCTTGTCCGGTCACTCGTGTTGTCCTCCGTCTATCCCCTGTGTCGAGATATTCCTGCGAGTGTTGGAATAATCATGCCTTCAGTTTGGTCATCCATCCTATTCTGGCTGCCACGTCTCGCCCGTTGGTCCGATCCAGCCGAGCGACGCCTTATCCGGTCGCCCACGCCTTCGTCCATCCGCTCGCTGTGGGTTTTTGAACGCACCTACCCCTATGTTGAGGTATTCCGCCGAGAGTTGGAATACTCGCACTTCCTGCCTGACAGTCCACCACAATTACACTCACGTCAAAATCGGTCGCCTGCACAGTTTCACTCTGATTGGTCAGTGACACAAAGTTGGCATTTTGGCATATACATGCTGTGAGTTTTCAGGTTTTTGAATCGGATCTAGAAACAGCTAGCCCAATATGTTATTGTTTCAAGTGAGCTGGGTCTGCTAGATTGCTTGAAGATGAGATAAATGAACGGTGGTAGTGGTTTATAGCAAACTTCAGGCCGCGTGATTTAGACATGGTACTTGCCAACTGCCGACCATATTGGCCAGGAGAGAGAACATCTGCAGCCAACATACTGAAAGTGAATACACGCTTGAAACGAAAACATTCGTGGAACATTCACTATGCACACCAGACTTAGAAACTGTACTTTGAACATAATGCTTTACAGGTAATCGAAGTTTATTCTGAAATTTGTGGGGCCGGGGAGAACTACAACTTAGCATTAGATGAGCTGAAAATGTTCGTTCTACGAAAAGAAACAATCTGTTGAGTTCCTTTGGAGTGCAAAATGTTCAACAACCGCCATCGAGGATATCATGCGTTGGAAACGTTTTCGTCAGTCATAAGTAAACCTATGTGCTGATAATAAATACGGTCTTTCTGAGACGGTTGCAAGTCGTTTTGTTCAGTTAAGACAGTGTTCTAAGATCACTTTAGCAGAGTACAGGGGGACCGTTAATCCTGATCTTGCGCCGACCATTGATGTCGTGACGATGTTTCTGGAAAGCATCAACAAATCAATAGGCTATATGCCAAGCATCAGTGTGAACCACTGATGTATTGCTGTCTATGATGATGATGATGATGATGATGATGATGATGA
>LUCH01002605.1:0-34002 GCA_013368495.1 Paragonimus heterotremus
CTGACAGATTGCGTGCTAAGACATCTGAAGATACCGTTATTTCCTCCGTGGAGGTGGATGCAGGAGTTAAATCCACGTTCACAGATTCCGTTCGCCACCTTCCCGTTACCTTCCGTGAAATATAAAAACATACTCACACAGACCCTTGTCTTCAGCGCATTTTACTTTTCTTACGAAATGGTTGGCCACAGGAAGGATGGTTTAACACAAGTTGATGGTTGTTTAATGTTTGGAGACAGAATAGTGGTACCACACACGTTTCGAAACAGAATTCTAAATCAGCTACACCAAGGCCACTCCTGGAATCGTCCGAATGAAGTCCGTTGCGCGTTGTTGCGCTTATTGGCCTAATACAGACCGAGACATTGAACATCTAGTACGGCGGTGCGATAACTGTGCCGAAGCTGCTAAGGCTCCTGTCAAAGCAGACCTCCATTCATGGCCGATCTCTTCTGCTCCTGGCGCACTTATACATGTTGACTATGCAGGGCCCATCGACAATCAGTATTGTTTCATTATTGTTGACTCCTTCTCCAAATGGCCGAAAATTTTCATGTTAAAGAATCAAACGACAGATTCCACAATAAAGTGTCTCAATCACTATTTCGCACAGTTTGAGGTTGCTGAAACGATTGTTAGTGACAACAAACCACAATTTACATCAGGCGAATTCTCTAATTGTTGTCGTTCATTGGGCGTGCAACACATGCGAAGCCCCGCTAATCACCCTCAATCAAATGGACAAGCTGAACGGTTTGTTGACACGTTCAAAAGGAGTTTGATAAAATTACAAGATGAAAGGCGTGTATCAGAAATATTGGACACATTTCTGCGAGCATATCGATCAACGCCAAATCAAGCACTGCCTAACAATTAGTCACCAGCAGAAGCGTTCCTGGGACGGAAGATACGTACTCCTTTAAATGCCATGCTCCCACCAACCGTTTCGAACCAACCTAACTACGACATGGAGAGTCAATTTAATCGGCACCATGGGACTCGTATGCGCGTATTTTCCCCTGGTGACTTGGTGTATATTCGTGACTTCAGGCAGCGAACTAACCGTTGGATCCCAGGAACCATGAGAGCGAGAATCGGTCACGTACTGTACGCAGTGGACAGTCAGGCAGGCACAACCAGAAGACATGTCAATCACATAAAACGCAGATACACGACAGATGACAACTACGCGAACAACCATTGTGAACTGCCGCTAGATATACTACTTGATACATTTTCTCTACCAAAAGCGAGAACACCAGAACCTGAACAACCTGATGTACCGCCACCGGAGAGTAGTCCAGAAAGAAGACATTCAAGACGCACACGTCCCCCAGTCAAGAGATTTCAGATAAATCCCTATAGACGATCGTACACCTCGTACACCTCTCCCGTACAGGGAGAGGTGTACGGTCCATCTACGTTACGTTCACGCATGAGCATTCACACACACATACACTTACAATCACCCACTCACATGAACCGTCCCGTTTCACACCTGCCGGTTGCAAAGGTCACGTGGGAAAGTTAAGTTCATCGTAAACTCTATTCATTGTTACGTGTAATTCACTTTCATGCTGGCTCAGTCAGGATACACAAAATCCTTCGAGTTCTCACTTTCAGTGCGTAGTACAGATACAACAAGAAGATCACTGTAACTCCAAGTGTTTTGGTAGACAATATGAGAGGCGAAGTGTCTGTATAAATGATCCTTAAGTACACATCGAACATCATCCACAATTGAACGCAGCGGTCGTATTCCCATAGGCCTTCCAGACGGTCTCGTCCAAAAAGAAGCATTAATTTCGAGCCCCACTCTTGTTAGAGCTCGTCAGTACTGCATATCCTTGCCACGGCCGGGACCAGGACTCTGGCCACACTTTCATGAGTTAACCGTCTTGACTACTGCGCCACTGATCTCACATTAGGCACGATCGAATTATTATATTTCAACGTTCAACAACCCTAGCTAACAGGACGGCTATCGTGTCTCCCCTGGAAGCGACCGGGTAGCGTAATCATAACTCAAAAGCGAAAGTGGTTGAACGTTCAGAGGTAAAGTCTACCCAGCAAAACTTTTCAGAGCAGCTGTCAACTGTTAAGCTAAAGGGGTGGAATCTGTAAGTTGCTCTCCAATGTCTCTTAGATAAATCTCTGCCATATAATGCATTTGTGACTATTTGATTGTCCTCGACTTCCTCTTTTGTAGACCTCGGCGGTTTACATTTCGACCTGGTCTCGAGCTTTAACACACAGTCAAGGCAGAAGTCACACCACGAAATAGTAGGGCTATTGGCACATATAACTGTGCTATAATTAACGAGGTAAGAACCATAATACTTACATAGCTTACGTAAATGGTTAAACGTTCTGCTTATTCGCATGTTCTACAAAAAAGTCAGTCTTGGGGGCAACCAGGTAAGCTGTTCCGGTTGGAATGTAAAACCAAGGACACAACGTGATTATAATGTAAATTTCAATTCCTATGCGTCTGCTGATTTTTATTTTCACATCATACATGTGCGCACCTACCGTGACATTTTCTTGCGTCTACCATAACAAAGATCAAAATGGCCTTGACCGGATTTTTACCGGTCAATTCTTACAGAGAACTGTGAAGTCCTTTGTGCAGGAGGGGGGAGTTGGTTCTTGTCAGTGACCACGAAAAGTCAATTCAATTTGTATTATGGAACAGGATGATTGAATGATAAGTCAATATCTTTCAGAGTTCACGGACACCTTGAAGAGACAGTCTGTATGTATGATTGAAGTAGTGAACAAACCAAAATTAATTATGTCATATAGCTAGTCGTTTCATTACCATGAATTTTTTGGGGCATGTTACAAATGAAGATAGCGATGTTTCTGCAGTGGTTTTTCAAAATGTTACGCTGTTTTGTTTTTTGAATGACGTCCTCAAAGCGTAAAATATATTGCTTAGTATGATGTAGAAAGACGGCCAAATTTACGATCTTCAACCTCTAAGTAATCAACTTCAACTGGGGCAAACACTCTGTTACAGATTGATTACCATTCAATCAATATTAGTCGAATACATTTATTCGAAAGTTAGGGAAATTACACGAAAGTATAACATGGTAATACAAGCGTATCTCAATTGGTGCAAATTTCTTTAATGCAGGAAAAAAATGTTCGAACAATTAGCGTCATCTTTTGTTGTCTATCTTCAGTCGTGGAAATAAAACAATGGAATCTAGAAGACATGTGGTAGCAACAACAATAGAAACAGCCAACAATTCGGTTTACATGAAACAAGAACTGCCCTCAGTTTCAGGGCAGACAAACTGCGTGAGTCGATACAAGCTCGGACGGAGGGTATTGATCAGCATTGCCTCGGAGAAAGCAAGTAATTTAGGATTCAAATTGATCAATTATACTTGAAACGAGTTGGCGGGGTCAACAACGTGACCTGTTTCCATGATGTGGTTTGCAATGGATGAGATCAAATTTCGGCTCAATCGTTCTGCTATCATTGCCTGTTGCGTCTTGGCGCGCACCAACCACTCAGAGGAAAAGTGAACACCATCCCACATGACTGACTAAGGGTGAGGCGAAGTCCATTTCGAGTGCAATTCCGACGTACCGTGTTGATTGAGAGCACCAAGTCTCTCCGGAAACAGTTTTCCAGCCCATTTACCGCTTGCTCAGTTATCAATCCACAGGAGTCAAAGTTCGGAATTCTGTTGCGCAATCCACAGATGTACGCCCAAAAGAAATTTGTATAGGCCCTAGGGTTACTATGGCCTCCCGTTACCGACCCAACTCCTCCGGTCGTCACTTTTGTCAACCAGTTGCCATCCAATTCGTAATCGCTTGACGTAATTATGTGACTAATTGCTTTTGACTTTGATGTCTTGACAACCATGATTATATAAAATGTTATGTAATTGGCCCGATGATGAATAACCGAAAACAGACTGTTTGCCAAAACACCTTTAAACTTAGGCATATGTTCAGCCATTCTTTGTCGCAGGCACCGATTTGTTCTCTCGATATAGACATCATCGCAACTGCAAATGAACTGATAGATTACATGTGAGACAAGGTGTTTCGTTAGGTCGCGATAATGAACAAGCTGAGCGACACTCTAAGTTGTGAATGACACCCGCAATTCAGCCGCACGGTATTTACGAGTTAGAGCAGACTGTAATTTTTGACTTAGGTCAGTTGTGAACTAGTCGCCTTTGAAAGATAGATTCAAGAAGACCTGCTTCTTAGGAACAGTATTTAGGGCAGTATTGGTCAGTCTTTTCTGGCTGTGAATATCGATTAGCCACTCGGGGTATCCGTTTGTGAGCACCACCTTTTTCGGTGTCTCCTCCTCTTCTTACAAGAAGTGATCGGTGCAGATTTCCCGGGCTCTAGGAAATAGGGTTCACACTATACCTCGTTTGTAAGTAATTGGTGCAAAAGAAGAGAACTGTAAATATTGACCGTTTCGAATGACCCTGAGGTACAATGAGCGCTGTTGTGAGCCATCCTTCTGTTAGTGAGTGAAATGTCTAGAAAAGATAAACTGTTGCTAGTTTCCTCTTCATGGAAAACAGAAGGAATAGGAAGAACGGAATTTTAAAGAAAAAGCTTAAAATTGAAACGAATTAATATCAGTGGTAATAATCAAAACATCACTTTACGTACCGCCTATCTAGGCTGACGTCGTTCTTATCACCAGACATTTGTAATTCAATCATTTTTAAAAATATTCATCCACAAGATTTAGGTCCAGCGGTCTACCCATTGCTACATCATCAATTTGTTTACAAGATGATCCCCCAAAATAAAAACGGATATTCTCCGTGAATAAAAGTATGGGTTCTTTAAAGTAAACAACTGGGAGGAAAAAAGTAAAGTTCAACAAGAAATGAAGTCGCCCAAAAAATCCACTGGATCTCGGAGAGGAACGTTTGTAAATAAAAAGTCCACCTCGATAGAGCACATCCTATGCGAACTCACCGATACGTTCTACAAAGTTGGTTTTAGTTTGAAAAATGTGTTTACACAATAGGAAGTAAACGTATGACGGATGTGATGGGGAATGTCTACATACCATCTGGTACATCTGTGGTACGTTGAGTTATCCATGCATAGCACTGGCCTTAACGGGACACAATATTTGTGTGTTTTTGGAGCACCTCTTCACTGTGGTGTGCGGGTTCCGGTTGGCTTCATTTGTTTGTATTGCAGTTCCGAAATGTACCCATGTATTAGTAGGACTTTAAGCTTTCTTGAAGTTTGTTTCTCTATCAAAATATTGTTGGAAGATGTACTATGTGCGTGGAACTTTCGTATGTCCTAAATAATACTTCTGATTATTGACTCATAATCAGCCGTGTTCATGATAACTGTAACATAACTTGTATCCAGCTGAAGGAAAAACAGGTTTTTCACTTCTCCTAATTGTGTTAGACCTATGTAACTTTTAGATGTAAACAACATTGCTGATGCACAGGTTAAGTCAGTCTATCAGTTCAGTTGCAGTGATGTGTATAGGGAAGTATGTGGACTGCATGTCTCACGGCTTAGTTCAGTCGTCTCTTACAGGAGCCAGACAAATTTGGACAACGCCTGAGATGACAGGCAATCTAATATGCCATTAGTGTGCAACTCAGTAAGAACATAATTTACAGAGAGCTTTTGTGGGCATTGCACAATTTTCTCCATGATCGTTAAACCCACAAGTGATAAGAACTGGTCAATCTGTTCGTCTCTGTCACAGAATGAACGTTTCTCACACCTTCTTCGATTGATTACCGCTTAAACAGTTCATACGAACGAGCGTGGCCCTCGAGCAAATGACGGAAGGAAATAGGACGACACATGTTGTCAGTAGTTCCGTGATTGATTTGTATCAATGTTTGTGCTGAGTAGGATGGTTACCGTGTGACACAATGTTTTGTTTTGCAAACACGGTATCCGAGACACACAACCTGCGGGATGGACAAACGTAAAGCATTTCGTACATTCTGATCACACATGGACATGTAGCTGATTTTAAAGGAGTCAAAATTCCACACAGCGGAAGTCATGGCTTAAGGGATTAAACGGACAGATACCAAAACTGAAAATCAAAATTGCGGGAATGCCGACTACCAGAGTAGACGCAGTGTCAACACAAATTGTTTCTGAACACACAGGGGGAGGACTGTGAAATTTAATAGCCAAATCCTCAGCAAACTGGAGTATGTGTTTCTGGTTGCTCCAGAAGATCACGGAGAACGTGTCAGGAACTTTGACTTTGTGTCCTGTTTGTATTATGTGATTCGCAACGGAAGATGCGGGGGGGGGGTGTACGTCAGCATCTGTACAGGCACCTGGTGTTTCTAAATGCGTCTCCAGTCATTTGGGATCATGCTTCTTAATAAGAACAGCTAGTTGTCGGTTTGTCCCCTCTACGTAGCTCACACTTCAGCTACACGAGTATTTGTATGAACAGTGAGATGTGACAGATGTACACTATTTGTTCGCAACCGGGGAGGCTGGTAGAGTTCTCGTTCGTTGCACTATACACAGCTTTGCAACGTTATAAGTCCTGAATACAGCAGCTGTTAGACACTCCCTTGTCATTGTTGACCGGCTGTCCCCTAGAAACGGGATTTCCAAATGCACTGTCCTCTTCGATAAGGTCGTCACTTCCAAAGTTGAGATGACGGCTTTGCTGTACTTTTTAATAAATCGCAGGGGTACCCGTTGACCTGCAGAGTCTCTCAGTAAGCCTAACTCTAGCTGTAGGTTGTCTTCAGTGCAAATCCGCCGTGCTCTATGGAAAAGCGTCCTGACTAGACTTCTCTTATGCTGCACCGGACAAAAGCTTTCGAAATGCATGTACTGTCCAGTCCGGGTAGGTTTCCTGTAGACAGATCTCCCTACGCATATTCCAGTTTGCTGAGGATTTGGCTATTAAATGTCACAGTCCCCCCTGTGTGTTCAGAAACAATTTGTGTTGACACTGCGGCTACCGTGCTAGTCGGCAGTCTCACAAATTTGATTTCAAGTTTTGGTATCTGTCTGTTTAATCCCCTAAGCCATGACTTTCGCTCTGTGGAATTTTAACTCGTTTAAAATTATTTACATGTCCATGTGTGATCAGAATGTACGAAAGGTTACTCCGGAGAACATCACATGAACTGCGTCTTCTCATTGTTTTATTCAAGTTCATCAAAGGAACGAATTGTTTCAAACTTAAGGCAGTTCCCCGCCATTGTCAGCACGGTGGACGGCAGCACTAAACCCAGAAATGAGCCCATCCTCGTCAATTACAACAGGCCAAATTTGAGCTTACACATCGTTTGCAAGCTGAAATCTAGCGCAGAAGCAAGATGAGACCTTTGCACTTCTAAAGGCACCGAGAGTTCTGTACATGAAAACGTAACCTGTAATATAATGCGCATGCCAAACATCCCCGATATGTCGACAGATTTTAACCTATGTACTAAATGTGTCTGGACCTGAACTACGTCCACAAAAATTCATTTCAACCAGACCACTATGTTGTGTTTCGGAATCAACAGGTCGTGAAGTAATTCTGGACAACCTATAATCAAAGTAAGCTCCTGTAGACATAAGTGATAAGACTGTGAATTGGTATATCGGGACACAGCCAATTTCATGCATTGGATATACAAAACTACTGATATGGATCATATATTTAATACTGATTGACCTAGTTAGTGAGAGGTCACCAGTGATAACAGAATGAATCAGTGCCACACAAAAAGTTACGGAGTTTAAGGGTGTCACGACACTCACGGGTTTGAGCTCATGGAAGACTACACGGTTTAATGTAGTCGCTGACACACTACTTCTGATTACCAATGTCCAGAGAGCATTACTGATTAGGGGGTTGCGCGTCGATTTCCTCCGAACGATATCGGACCGATAAAGATGACCGAAAGACCAACGTAGTGACATTATGTAATTCTCCAAACAGAAAGTGGACCAGTATAAATAAATTACTGCTGTGATATGACGTATAAAAAAAGTGACACGGAAATTGTCAGCGCATAGAAATGGAATATTTTGATTTACTTAAGATACAAATTATGATACATTTTTTATGAGTACCAAACTGATACACGCGATCAGTGAACTCGCTGGTGTCTTTTCAATATCTTGGCTTTATATAACGATAATTAGACAAATTAGTTGAAAACGGTTAAGTATTCTAAAATTTCGAAATCCCGAAACAGAACTAGTGCCTAATAGTAGTAAAATATTTTTATTGTTGGACTGTCTTTCCACTATATCCAAGTCGTCCATGCCGCGATAAGCATTAAGCTCAACCAACCGCAAACGGCTTTAGTCGCACGTCGAGTATTGAGACATCAGCCTCTTCCAAAAATGCAATAATCAAGTCACAAATCTCTGGTTCACGTTAATACCACGTCCGATAGCTATACAACACACACACCACACATCCAAGTAGCTTGTTGTTATCTGCCATAATCAATGATACATCGCTGTTACATTTGGGCGAGCGTGCTGTATTTTCAGAGCGGCTGTATGATAGTCATACTAAGCAGAAGTCTCCTGGTTAGCGCATCCCGAATACTTGGCTACTCTGTCAAGGCGATAACTCTACTTACAAATGAAAATCTAGTCACTCAAAGTATACAGGACTCTGTCTGAGTTTGCGTATTACAATCCGAACCGGAGGGATGGCCAACAGAATGACGAACGGCAACATAACAACCAGACTTGAAAAATGGCAGGGCATGTGGGCGGTACTCGTAGCTAAAATAACGATCAAATTACGGCAACCGCAAAAAATGCTTGACTTGCGATGTTGTCCATGGTTAGACACTCGTAACGAGATTTGTGAAACTACCTAACGAACGTAAGATGTGCACTGTAGATCTCGCTTATCTTCGTAGTCAACGGTTTAAGTTGAACACTTAGCTGTACGGCGGCCTGTAACAAGCCTGCCACTTCTTGAGCTGCAAAATTCAAACATGTTCGTGATATAGAAATTAGATTTGAGGTAGTGTAAAAACTCCAGTATTCCTTCGCTTTCTCTGTAAAGGAAATGATGTGGGTGGACTAATTCAGCATCACTTAATTAGTTCAATCGCGAGAACACAATATGGTTTTTCAAGTGGTTCTGCTCAAAACACTCCGGATTCCATCTCCCGGAGATAGCCGACACCCAGGGCAAGGAGCATACGGTGAAGTTGGATGAACAACCGGTCACACAAACACATGGTGTCATAGCCACGCAGATAAACAAGGAGCCGGCATCGTACCTTACGAGCCATAGTTTAATAACGCAGGTGTAGTAGCGCATAGTGCGCCGCCATTTTGCTTTATCACATACTCCCTTCCGCTTCCTTTCAGGCCCTCGAACATGCCAGTTGGCCGCGTCCGTGCAACGGGCGGAGGAGGATGACCAACCACAGCCGGAGGTCGGCGGACAGTGAGCGTGAGGCCACTTTTGATTGGTGGACTATTTCAGTCAGAGATACCGAAAGATTCGGTTCACAGCGTGTCTTTGACCATATATATATATATATATATATATATATATATATATATATATATATATATATATATATATATGGACAAGGACACGCTGTGAATTGAGTCTTTCGGTATCTGTGTTGTGTTCAATACACGTTTACTGTTGACTCGTGATGTTTTCTTCTTTTGCGAGACAGACCTTCTGAGTTTCGATTAGCAAAAGCTGGACATAGTGTGTTGTTCTTGTGATTGACTTTCTAGAATATTACACAACACCATCCATCAGCAGCATTCTGCGTCCCATGCTGGATGTCACAGACAAATACTACGGTTTGCTGAAACTGTCGCTACCTGAAAGTTCAAATGTGTGTTGTGACCTTAGAAATAACTGTTTCCATAATTGCTGCTAATACAATGAAGATAACGACTATGAACTCCTAGATTTTGGTTTTCTCTGTTGTTTTCTTAGAATTCACCTATTCATACATAAACGGTCAGCTATGTGCACTGATAAAGATACACTGCAGTTTGTTATGACATAAACCGTGTGATATCCACTCAATGGTTGTGAAGGTAAAAAATATTTAGATCCCATAATGAGCAATAGATTGTCCAGTTAAAAAACTGAACAATACACTACCATTTGTTACTGTTTGAGCGCTCGACCAGGAGAAATGTAATGTCCTAAATGGACTGATAGAGACAGTGAACGAAGAACGGCTTGCTACTTTACTACTGCTGATGAACACTTGAGCCAAAACCAAACACCATGAATGTAAGCATTATGTTGCAGAGATTTGCAAAACGTTACGTGTGACCGAAAAGGAGCCTACCATCCTGAGACAAGTGGAAAACATTTTTTTAGCCGTTAGAAGTGGGGTGGTTGTGTAAATGTAATGTACTTTCAAGACGTGCTTTTGTGGGCGATGACCGTCGAAATTTTTTCAAAGACCATTTGATGGTTTTCATATGTACAATAAGTGAATCGGCTGACCACAAGTACCTATTGTGAAGTACTGAAGTCTATCACAGCTTGATAGATTAAAAGGTGCTTAGTTCAAACCTAACTCGCGTTGATGTCCTGTAAATAAGAGTGAAATAGGAACTCACATCCCTTGATGTCCATAAAGTGAGGCAAGTGGAAGCGACCAAGGGGGTTACTAAAATTGGCAAGAAGAAGCGACCTAAACGAGGTGTCGAGCTTACTCACTTTCAATCAATGCAGACCGCTTATCCTGATTGGGACAGTAACTCATTGTTCAGAAGAAGAGACAATGGACTTCGTTATCATTTGATGATGTTTGTAACGATAATGAAGCCAACTTAATTCTCCTAAAGCTAGAAAACGGTGGTCTTCCACCGCCATTATGAAAACGCAACATATATGACGGAATGATTCCGCAAAATAAAGTTCGCTGTAGTAACAGATGAGATGCAAACAAAGATTTGAGCACACGACACACTACGCTTTAATTCTGATGTTTTCCTTGAGCTCTGATAGCACAACGTTAAAGATCTTTGCTTAGGTAGTTCGAGAGCGATCAGGCCAGGCGTGGAGTCAACATCACAACTAATTGATATCTCTCAAGTTGGTGTCCTGCAAACGATATGATTCTCCGACGGTCTGTGCTGTATTCTCTCTAGTTCGTCCGATATATTCATGAATTGCTGAGCATTACTAGGTCACCACTACTGTAATGTTGTTCGAAAAATACGGAGTAGTTAAGGGTCCGAAAGATGTGGAAGTTGTCCTAATTAACGGTTCACAGCTAATCGCTTAAAGATAAATGCAAACAAAGGGTGTTGCATGGCATATACATAATTAAACCTGTGTTGGTTATTTTCACGCCAAATGACTCCGTACACGAGCGATAACTAGAAGAGCTGTTGACGTAACATGTGAGATTATCTAGGAACTGTTCGACACACGTCGCCTAATCAGATAGCACTAAGTCATTGGGCGGCCCATCCTGGAACTCTTAGTGTTCAAAAATATACACCATCTTCTATTAGAAGATGGATACTCAATCACACATGAGAAAGATATGGAACTCATTAGAAACTCCCCAAGCAAATCCACTACGAAGAATGTAGTGACTATAATACACAAAAATTTTGCTAGTCACATCCAACTGATGATTTTGGTTTTCTATCTGCTTCTGTTGTAGCCAAGCTGTTAATTTTCAATTTCCGTTCCGGAGATAAAACACAGCTCGCTCCGTGCCTCGCTAGCTTGACGTTCGTTCCCCGTACACTATCTCCCAGGGTCGATAACAATTCACGTGATCAGTGCGCTGTCCATTTATACTCATTGTCGTGTGTGCCTTTTGGTAGTGAGAAGCAGACCGGGTATAATTCTGTTGAACTTTTCCAACGAGACCCTGGAACTCAGAAAAACATCTTAAGGTGACTATCAGATGTACACCTGTTCTCAATACACCACAAGTATTCAAGAGGACGACACACCCTCAACCATTGACTTATCAGGTTTTGTGCTACTGAACAGCACGTCCATACACGAACGGTTTGCTCGATCATGTGGTCACGGTTAAGAGGTTTCAGATTCTGTTGAAACAGCACATATGTGTGGAGTGAACCATAATAAAAGTTTCTTGATTACATGCTTGACTCATTTCCACAAGTCCCCACATGTTCACATCGGTCAGTAGGTTGCACCAAGTACAAAGTCTGACACACTTGCAGCCCAGCCAGTTTTCACCGATGCTGTTAATGTAGACCGGGCAACAAGTTTTTACTTCATAACAAACACAAGGAGAGAAACGCATAAACCTATATCTCCTTTCCACTCATCCTTTGCTTCATTAAAAATAACTCTACGATGGTATACTCTTGAATGAAATCACTGTTGTCAATTTGAATGGTATTGACAAAAACGAGGTGTCAAATAACGTTATCGCTTGTTAGTGCTCATGATCAGGCGGATTTAGGTTGGTATAAACAGAATATCATTGACGGTTCCTGTAATGATTGGCGCAATCGTTTGCACAGGCAACAGCAGAATGTTAGCAAGACAAACAGTACGTATTTCATGGTCAAAATCTGTCGGAAGCACATGGCCAGTTTTGCGTTCGTTACCGCTTGTACCCGGTAAACTTTAATCGCAAATCGTACTATGAGTTGTGGAAACTAACTCGTTTAAGGGTTATTTGTGTCGTTTATTTCAGAAGTAACGGAGTCCGTAGATCAATGCCAATGTTAGCAACACTAAACTGCATAACTAATCCGCAAATGAGTTAGTGTCTACAACAAAATGTTAGTTTTCATCGAACCTGTTTGAAATGGTCACCTTCCACATACTACAGTGATAATATTGCAAAATACCTGAGAATATTAACAGAATTTTCACACCTTACCGGTCAAACGCGTTATATATGGGCTGTAGTAGAATGATAGACCTGTTACTCGTAATAAAAAGGACAGATGCGAAAAACACACTGTAAAAAAGGTCACCCAAATCTTTTCAGTACTCCACTAATTTCAATGAGCGTTTATTTCTTCTTTAAAAATAAAGATTATAAAATAACCAACAGACTCTCTGATATTTTTAATATCACCCCGGCGGGATTTAAACTAATTTGCTGACAGTTTTTGTTAATTCTTTCAATGTTACCGTAACAATACTGTATGGCTTATCACTGTGGCCATTTCAACCGTTTAAACAGGAAAGGAATTTAAAAAGACAAATTGTCGATGGTATATTGCGCGATTGACGTCCGAACTGACTTATCTAGACAAGTACATGCCGTAGGAAATATCACAAAATACACATGAAATTTTCAGTTAGACGTTGTTTCTCACTTGATTGGGGTCACGCGGTTAACTCAAATTTTGAGTGAAAATTTTTTGTTCTCATTGCGGTCCTATTATGTTTTTTTAAATTTTTGGCGCCGTGAGCATCAAAATTCACAGAGTATTCGTCTTGTCGACTATCTGATTGGATATTTGTTCGTTTTTACTACTTCCCCGCCCCACATATTGCTTCCATTATTTGTCGCGTTTCACAGCATTACCACTTCCCATTTTTGTCCACTAAACATAACACAGTGACACGCACGAGATCCGGCAGTATTGGCGGATCTGAAGTATCAAGTGTTTATGGTCGATTCGGCTGTCGCATTAGTGTTCAGTTCCAGACGTGCCCACACTGGTACCACTTCAAGTGAACCGCCTTCAAGGAGGACCAGTACGCTTCTCTCACTTCTTCAAAACAGTCATCTGTATAAGCTGCCTCTTCCGAGAAAGTTGTATCCTATCCGGGCCCGTTCCGTTCCGCTGCACGCTAGCTCCAGTGAGCAGAAACAAGACGCGTTCAAGCGTAGCTCCAAAGCGCCTGAGAATGTCATTGCAATGCACATGACAATGGTAGGAACAGCTCTGGTTATAACACAGAAAACATTATTCTACGTGAAGTCAGCATTGAGCTGCTTGAATGAGTATACAGCGTACGTCCTTTCAGGTGTGATGGTTGCTCGGAAGACAGTAACTTTGTCCACTATTCAAATTGAGGAAGCCGCCACAAATTTGAGAGACAAGGCACTCCAAGAGAGAAGACTTGTTTTGTGAGGACGGTTTACGACCTCGTCCTCTCCAGGTGTGCAAGCTAGAAAACTGTTAAACACCTTCTTACCTCTAGACTTTAAAAAACTCGGTTCCCACTAGGAGACTTCGTTCTAAAACCACCAAGAAGTCAGTTGGACTTCTTGTGAGGTTACTCGCGGAGGTTAACAAGGGGGAAATTGCTGGATAAGATCGTAGAAATAAAGATGATTTACGTCAATTTAAAAATAGTTTGTAAGGGTTCGAATGACCACAATCGAAACTGACAGATCGCTTTTCCGTCAACTAAAACATCATGATAAGCCAATCATCACACCTCCAATGTGTTCGTCCGTACACCTGCCTCAATTACCATGTTGAACCTTTCATGAATGTAATCAGGTCAATTACCTCTCTTACACGTCGTATCCAATATGTGACGTGTTCCTACATTGATACCCATTTGACCTACATTTCAAAGGTTAATGTGAACTACATAAACAGCTATGTTTGTTCAATCACCATCCCGTACAACGTCTGACAGGGACCGCATTACGAAGCGCCTGGTAAGGAATGCCCGACATGACCAGTGGTTTCAATTCTGTCAGCATCGTCAGTGTCCGTACCACGGACACACTACCTCTTTCATGGCTTGACACGGCTCTTGGCCAAAAACACTGCCACAACAAATAAGGTTTCAGATTACTGATAAGTAGTCGGGAATTTGGTTCATTTCAGGTTGAACATGACCCACAACTGATCGCAGTTGTCGCATTCCCATTGACTTTTTCGAAAGGGGCCGAGTGAAAAGTCTGTGGAAACGCGACAGCTGCGATCAGTTGTGGGTGATGTTCCACTTGAAATAAAGTTTTGCACACGTCCACGCGACACGTTAAAAGGAATGACTGTTCACTGCTGCACAACATGTTGGACAACACATCCTCCCTTGATGTCGCCACACCAACTAAACAATACGCAGCACTACGGCAAGCAACTTCAGCTCCAAGATTTTCACGGATTCATCCAGTAAACGAATTTCAAGTCAAGGACTATTCTGACATCAATTCATGCGACCATCAAACCCCGCAAGCTGGCATTGCCACAAGTGGCGATTCGTAACTGCCAAAGTCATTTTTGCCGCGCTATCTGGATTTTGGTAAGTCCAACCATTTTGTTATACAGCTTTTGTTATTCAAATATATTCGGTATAGTACTATTTAGGTATCGTATACATATGTATTGAGAATATGTACCTTCTAATTATAACTAATTATCGCGTCAGTAAGTCTCGCTGGATCGCTCATTGCAAGAGTGGCAGGGGCGCTCCCAGCCTGCTAGAACTAGGTGATGCAAAAAGCATGACTCCAAACCCCAAGTAAAAGTTTTAAACCCCACTCTTAAGTAAGGACCAGTGTCTCGAAAGGGATCACCCCACGTGCCTGCACCCACAACAGAGACGGATGCCCACATCTCTTTGGATGGTCAAACACCTATGAGGGACGCGTGGATCTGAAGGAATAGCTCCTAAAGATGAAGCAGACTACCTCTCCTCCTCCGCACCTCGAAAAGTTCTGTCAAAAACTATTTTATTCCTTTTGGGGTCACCTCCTACACACAAGAAGGATCATTTTTGGTTCGTTCTGACCGCATTTTCTTTGGGTGGATTGGGGTCATTTGTTGCTAAGTTATTTTCCAATTTAAAGTGTCACTTAAAATTTCGTGGATGATAAATTGCAAACCACCCCCCAGTAGTTTGGAAAGCTAAGGTGATTCGAAATTCGTTGTTCTTGGACTAACAACAGCGGACGAAGTCCCACAAAGACGCGCACATACGCCTAGGCTGTGGTGAAACGACCGCTATCGTCCAAGAAGGTCTGCGAAATGTTGTCGCCATCCATGCATTCCCTGTTGCTACTAAGACTGTTTTCTCGAGCTCTTCCTGGTGCTCTGTGGTCTCGTCTTGTTCCCAGCCAAATGAAGAAGTAGCTTTCAAGTGCATGTACATTAACTGTCTGAGTCTTTTAAACAAACTATCAGAAATCCGACAGTCGGTCCACGATACTAGCCGCCACATTCTTGCTTTTACAAGGACCTGATTCTCAGTCTATATCAGTGATAATGAAGTGCATGTTCCCGAGTGCTCAATGTACCGATCAGACTCCTCTAGTGGACACATGGTAAGCTCTGCTGTTTTCCCAAGCCAAAAAGTTACGGTATCGACAGTCAAAGAAGAATTTGCCTCCCAAGAGAACTATGACACACTCTGGATCAAACTTCAGCTTCGTAGTCGTGACAAACTCCTTGTCGGTGTTCTGTACCGTTCACCATCGTACAGTGTATCCAACGAGCGGCCATTCTTGCAGCTCTACACCGTTTCTCGTTTACACAGCGTTTCTTCCGTTTTCTTATTATGGGTGATTCCAACGCGCTCAAACTGAACTCTATGGTTGCTTTCCAATAGGACTTTGATTGCGGACTTCTGAAATCTTTCGTAGCGTACGTCCGTGAGAAAGCCTGGACATAGCATGTCGAAAATATACAAGGCATTGTCTAAAACGGACACTCTCCTTGCTTGATCCGTTTATGACAAATGAAACTCACCCAGTAGACAGAATAGTCATCAAAGCACCGCCGGGGTATAGTGACCACTTGCTGTCCGTTTTTGATTTTACCTGTTACTGGCTGCAAAAAGCTGTTACAATACTTCACATCGAAATTTCCAGAAGGCCGAATTTGGCGCACTAATGACATCTTTAAGCACACTCAGCCTCGAATCTGACTCGGTGAAATCGAACTATCACTGTTAAAGCTGCTACTTACGAGGATGATAAAACATCTGTTCCACGCAAACTATGGAGGTCCTCTAGTTCACCGCTTGAACCACTTTCTTGTCCATTCTCTAAACAGAAGCTAACGAACAGGCCGGAGGATCTAAAAGCCTTTCGCTTTGTACGAAACAAGTGTACGCAGAAAATCCGTCAACACACCCAGCATGTACCGTCAAAATTCCTACTGGGAATCCGCGAGAATGAGAGTAATGTTCGCCAGAGGAAAATTGAGCTCTTAGCGATTTCTCTGTGACTTCACAGCGGCGAAACCCTCTCCAACCCTCAGGTGCTTTTCGAGGTACTAGGAAAATACTATTCAGCGGTCTGCAATGTGGCTACGTCAAAATGGTATCCGATTCTTCCGGGGAGACACTTCCAGTACCTACTCTTGATAGCTGACTTCCCTTATAGTGCGATGAGGCCAGATACGGTCCATTTCCGGACTCTCAAATAGCCGGCTCTTGGTTTGACAATGCTTCTGCATAATCTGTTTAAAGAAAAACTTCAGACTGGTACTTTCCAGAGGAATGGAAAGAGGCCATTGTTACATGTAGATTTAAGACAGGCGATCGACATTCGTCTGCTAGTTATCGGCTGATCAGCCTCACTAGCATCTCATACAAGACAATAGAGCGTCTGTTAAAACACACTACTGAGCGTGGCTTCCTTCCAGACCGATCAGGCACAACCAACATGTTAGTCTTCATGGGTAGCCTGTCAGAGACCAAAGACAATGGCCATATCTCGGATGCTATTTTCTTCGACTTTGTCAAAGCCTTGTCCCACATGATCCTGTTGTGCATAAACTAGAAGTTTATGGAATCCAAAGAGAGGTTCTCTACTGGATTACATCGTCTTTGAAACAGAAATTTTAGGGTAAAAACTGGATTGGACCTTTCTTCTCTTTCCACATTCACAGGTGAAGTTCTTCAAGAATCCGTACTTGGTCACTGTTATCCCTAATATGTACTAATGATCTTCCCGACCTTATTTCTAACATCGCTCTCCAATGTGCTAAAAAATCTGGAATGCTTGTGATCTCAATGCATTACTGACTGACCTAGAACGTATTAAGTGCTGGTCAAATGACTGAAGTCTCTCTCTAAACTACTGTGAATGTGTACACACGTCACTCGAAGGAAACTCTGGAAACCTATTCGTGATACATAGTGCAATAGATACCTCGAAGGTTGACCTTAAAAAGACCCAGCGATTTGATTGTCGTCTAGTTTATCCTTCCCTTATAACCACCAGGTGGTCGCTAAAAAGCAATTTGGAACTCTTGGGATGATAAAAACAGCCTATCCTCGTATAGACAGACATGCCTATCAAACGCTTTGGGAAGTCTATATAATACCACTGCTTGAGTATTTTAATCAAGTTGTTTATACCGGCTTGAAGAAAAACACACTCGCTATCGAACGTGTCCAGCGAGTAGCCATGAAAATGATCACTG
The DNA here is from genome assembly GCA_013368495.1 of Paragonimus heterotremus. Classification (NCBI taxonomy): domain Eukaryota; kingdom Metazoa; phylum Platyhelminthes; class Trematoda; order Plagiorchiida; family Troglotrematidae; genus Paragonimus; species Paragonimus heterotremus. The sequence continues at coordinate 18,316 of LUCH01002605.1, forward strand.
GCTTGAGACAATTTCTCCTACGAGTCACGTCTTGAAACTGTTGATCTTTATCCATTTGAGTTTCGAAGATAACGAAGCGACTTAATCCCTACACACTTCTTCTTTAGCGCGGGACACGTGCGGCAATTTTCATCTCAGCGTTTTATACTAAAGAGATCATAACATGAAACCCTACAAAAAATGCGACCTCGGACCCTTCTTAGACAATAGGTTTTTTTTAATCACCAGGTTATCAATCACTGGAACGACCTTTCATTCATGGTTGTTATTCTAGGGACTGTTTCAAACTGTTATTAGATTCCCACTTTCTTATGACATTGTTTGATTAGTACTGTAACTCTGTTTCCGGTACTTTATGTAACACGCAAACCGGTGCTACACTCTGTTTTCAATGACTGCCTTTCAGGTCAACGGACGCTCATATCAAAACACAAACTGGCTGGATCCGGATGATTTGGATCTCCAGCCTCAAACCTATGTACAAATCGCTGATAGTGTCTAGCCCAGGTAAAGAATGACCCACGAGCACTATCGTGGTGGTTTTAATTTATTGAACGGTGACAATCAGACACCTGGAGGCAGCTTTGATTACTTAGCAGCAATTGCTTCAGCAAAATGCAAACCTTTTTCTCGACAAACGAAACTGACCGAGCATACTGAAAGATGGTCAGGTGCGTGACTTATCTTGAGCACGTGATGTGCGAGGTCGGAATTTTGTATGGGTGACCCTTGACCTCAATCGCGCCACTTTCACCTGGTTGGCCGACACGAACGCACACCCGCCTAAGCAAATGTCGTCAACGTGACCTGCGTCTCCGTCACCCATACGGGGCACTCGGCGAGAATATTTCACAACCTAGCTGGCAGCTTGCAAGTAATGTAGATCAACAACTGGAAAGACTACAGACTTGAAGTCCCCCCCCCGGGAATCCGTGTTGTCCATTTCGCGCGAAGATGCATGTTGGGCAATAAAAGGTCATGTGCAAAATCATCCTAAACAAAAACTTGTATAACTTTGTTCGACCTGTTCAAAACATAACCAAATATGTCATTTTTGCCAGCTTGCAGAAATTAAGTATCAGCCAGGGATAAGCACAATGATCACAGAACCATCCAATGAACCGCACGCTAGTGGGACATAGCAATCCATTGTAGTTCATGTACACGCCTCATGCTGGCCGGACTAAGGACGAACGTAGGACTCAGTAACTTGATTTGAATAGAGCTCATCACGTTTATCTGAACCCTGTTAGAGGACGTGAAAAGCAGAGTAGGATTCACCACTATACGGTCGTTTAAGTGTGTTCAATGAAGCTGATGGTCGCAGGCATTTCAGCAACGAACACTGAAACAGCAGTCAGACATGCACAGCTGATGATCTGCGAGACTGAGCTAGTATAGCTGTTAGGAGTATTGTAATGGAGGCTGTTTCTCATATACGTGTCAATCGAGTAATATTTTAAAACCTTCAACTAAGTCAACCGTGATCACAGAGCTGACGGTGTGCGAATCTACCAATTACCGCTACAGATGTGCTGTTCTGCTGACAATTCCACACTATCGTTACGCAAAGATAAAAACACAAGGGAGCACTAGTACACAAACCATAAATCCACAAGAGACGTTAAAAATGTTATTCATGGTTTTGCTTGCACAAAAGTATTACCATTAGGCATGACGACAGTACACGTTGCAAAATAGTCTGCAAGATTGCAGTGCTTTCCGAAATTATGGCCACTTTTGGTTCCCCCAGTGTTTGTGGATGTTCCGTGTTGATCATATGTTTAAGGTAGCTCAACGTCCCAGAACATAACGAGCAGAACAGTCATCTGTTGATGAGCGCGGTCGAACACCTCCTTTCAGATCATGAACATTGCACATCGTAACCTTTCATCAGCCTTCGGACTGATTTACAAGTGACCGATCGCGTACACACGCGTCTTGCCTTAGATTCAGTGGTCTCTTCCACACTTCAACTACATGCAGCACAAATAAGAGCCAGTTCAATACGCTGTTCCGTTGTCAGATTAACGGCACGCCAATCTCTTACTTGCATTTCAAAAGTGCGATCGGGTTCCAGCATTATTATATGCTCGTTCAGACCAAGTTGTGCGTAAACTTGACTGAGAAAAGTTTGATCCAACATAAATCAACATGAACAGTCCGACAGACACGAATACACACAGAGTTAGAAATTGTCACCCCAGGGCCCGTAAATGTGACCTGCCTTCGGTAAAAATAAAGATATCGATTCTATACCACCATCAGAAGCATCTACATTTAGTCTAAGCAGTCCTAGAGAAGTCAATCTGCGAATGAACACTATACGTATCTCGTTCACGAATGCATCTTTTTTGTCTAATGGTTGTTCAAAAAAAGACACTCGTGATGGCACGATCACCTAAGAAAATAGCATAATTCGCCTTTGTCCACTTGATCTCACTGGCGCATGCCAGTTTCCAGCGCAGCACTGCCCTCCAAGCCCTGTGACGGTTACAGAGAGGCGTGTGAACAACCTCGTGTTACCGATCATGGACTGTGGTGTCCGAAAGATTGAACCGATGGGGTTGAGCGATCTTACCGGAGGTGGGCGTAAATCCCTCCATAAACAACTATGGTTTCAGCTGTGCGTCCGCCCACCCGACTCCGTTAGGTGTCGTGCCCGTTGGTTAAGCCCTGTCGTCTGGACTCCGGATTTTGGTGGCATGACACAGTGCCGGTTGCCCCGGCACACCATTCTACAGCGGACAAGTGAGTATGGGCTCGACCCTCATCCACCAACAATGTAATATGCCTTTCTTGAAGTGAAAATGGTGCTCCCGACAGGCATCGAGCTAAACGGACGTCGTAGGGTTTAGAAACAAACTGTTTCCGGTAGTGTTTGAAAATATAAGTAGTTAGTTCAAGCCTAATCTGGGACCAACGGCAGTAATCAAGAGCAGAAGAAAAAAGGAAAAGAAGCGCGAGGTGGGCACCGGCCCATTAGGCGGCATTCAAAAACGCGCCAAGGGAAAAGTGAGTAGAATCATCGAGTGTTAAACAACGCTCGAAAAGGTAGAGGTCAAACAACAATAGAATAGTAGATGAGTCGTTAGGAAAAGGGCAAGCAATCACTGCATGCAATTAGTTGCAGGACTGAAGAAAGTGGTAGAGGTCATATCAACCCTCCATAGAAGGCGTAAACAGAATCATGGGTACAGAACAGATAAGCCGGAAAACAGTCGCAGCCGGGATCCTAAGAGAAGCCACACGACCGCTGGTCACCATAATTCCATTCGACGACTGTTCGATAACGTAGATGACAAGGGCTTTCAAGAGCGACGGCTAATTTCGCTGTCTACGTTAAAATCCCTCCAGCCATACTATAAACTGACGAGACAGTGTTAACTTCCTGAAAGTCGGAACGACAACTTCCAGCCTTACAGTAATAATCTGTAGGCGAGAAGCACATTCTACACTTGTAAGCTCGGTCACCCACCCTGTTCAGTACGGTCGGCACGTTATCAGTATGGGGACTATGCGGAACGACATCGTCCGCATAATTCACATCAGCGAGCTTACTACCGAGAAGAATCTTTACATAGAGCTCACAGAAATCCTCAAGCACATCATCTATAATGTCCCTAACAAAGTTTAAAAGGACGGGGAGGTCGGACAATCCTAACGAATACCAACCTAAGTGATTAACTTTCCAAACAGTTGTCCATAACCTCCTAGATTGTGCATACGATGGTTGCAGATTTTAAATATTTATCACACATTCCTTTGCAAAACAGAAACCTTAAGAGAGCATTACGAAACAACCGGACCGAAGACAGTCTTCGGGCATGAAGAAGCCAAGACCATTGGTTACTTACAAAAGTGTCGACACTCCAAAGCCCGCCGCAGGGCAAACTGATTAGTGGAACATCAACCGAAGCTGAATCCCAACTTCGGATGGATCACAGTGACCTGTAGTAATGGCCGGATAAAGTGGCAGTGCCAACAAATTTCGACTAATTCATCGTCAGCAAAACCGACTGCCTCTTTGATGAAACTACCCGACAGACTGCACCAGCTTCATTTCCATCTCGTTTTTCTACCTACCCTCTAGAAACTGCCATTCGAACCGAGCACTGTTTCCTGTCTATGGACAACAGGCCCATGACTCTCCGATTTGTTTGAGTGCACATGTCCAGTTTGTCACCGAATGTATAGTTCATACATCTGGTCTAACGAAGTCCCTGCATCCAGACCGAAGCGCTACCAATGAACAGAAAAACCCATTTGGGTATCAGCTTGTTCGCCGAGCTAGATATTTAGGTTACAAACGTTTCATCACAATAGAGGATGATACCGCCACTGCTTAAAGACGTGTGTATCAGGTATGGTATGGTTTGGAGTATGTTCAAGCGTTTGCAACCTAAATGTCCAGCTCGACAAACAGCCGAACCACTAAGCTATCAACTCGAACTACCTACATCACAAATATTTCCAACAATCAGAAAACGACAGATCGCTTGACAGTTGTTTTGAAGTGATAGAATCCTGCTTGCATTTCACGCAGTCGGTACTTCTTGGGTTGGTGAGCCGGTGGATAACTTGGGCGTGATAAGGACACGAGCGATACCTTTTCGGTAGTTGCATACACGTCAGGCCCTATGTTTGAGGGCAATCTCGAGGTAACACTTCACTTTCCAAAGCAGTCAGGAAAACGCTAATTCCGATATCAATCTTTCGAAGCTCACTGAAAAGGGAAGGTGAGAGATCTAGATCTGGGACCTTGTTATGATTTAGCAATCTAAGGACCAGAGAAACTTCTAGCGAAGGGTCAAAAACGTAATAACTCATCACCCCGCCTCGTCACCTATACAATCCGGTTCAGGATGACTGAACAGCTTCTTAAAACGTTCAGCCCATGCCATGTTAGCATTAGCTGATAAGTAAATCTTTTTCACATACAGTCTTAAACACACCAATGGTTCGCGAATAATGTCGTTCTGCTATCCTTGGACTCAATGGCTCATCTCGACTCTTCTGACCGCCGGACTAGGTAGTGTTTACGTAGGCTGTTAGATTTTGTCGTTTACATGTTCAGACTCAGGCAGTTTGGTTTTGTAGACTTCAATGACGTGACACAAGTCCAATTCTGCCGCAACCGCACGGTCCGTTATGGCTTACACATACGCATCAGGCTATCTTGGATACTACGATATACTCTCCATGCTACGTTACATTCTTTCACCCGATTCGAGTTGTTCCTATGAAAAAACCAGATAAGTAACACCGACTGCGTATTGCCCCACAATCTTCAAAGTACAAAACAAACATTGACCACCGAAAAAGTCTGCCCAGGTTCGTAGTGCTGTTCATTCTAAGTGGTCGACCAAACCGATGGCTAAGGCAGTTGTCCGTTTGGTCCATTCAATCTCAGAATTATACAGACAACGATGGTGCTCTATCAACAGTAGTGACGTTTTCGAAGGTCTGAATGCAAGTGTCATTATACAACCTGTGTACGGATGAAAAAGCGTGGGATAAACTGGTCGATTATTACTTCATGCCGTAGCTTGTATGAGCAGTACACCAACTGATTGTACGTTATATCGTACTGCGCACTAATGGAGTTCTCAGGCATACCCTTGCGTCACGTGGACATTGTTTTGTAAGTTCAGATTGTTTAGGCACTTACAAGAAAATGCTGAGCTCCACAACTTTAAAACTGATGATTAATTGGATGTACTTAAAAAGTGATAAGTCCGGCGTGAATGTCGCCAGTTGATATTGAGCATAACGAATACGGTTTCCACTCCTTGCAAAGAAGAAATCAGCGAGCATCTCCACATATTTACCGACCATGAACGTTGGATCAACCGTCATGTTAACCAGTGAATCTGTTAACTCTCTAGTTTGAGTGAAAACTGGGGTGGTAATTTCTAGAATAATGCAAAACTAGCCGGAAGAGATACAGTTTGATCACTCGAAGATGTGGTTTACAGGAACTCGTTCCACTGTATGAATGAGATGTCAATGGGATTCGGTTTTGATGGCAAACTACGAAATCAAGGTACCACTGATCCATTTAAAACAATGCCTGAGAGTTCAAAAACAAACGCTAACAGTACACAGAAAAGTTCGTTTTTTATCTCTAGGCTGCAATAGAAATGTTCAGAAGCTGAAATGTAGTATGCAATTCCTATGTCTTCAACCGTACTGAAAACAGTGTGAAAGAGTTTACTATCGAATCGAAACACAACTTCAACCGCTTTCATCACCAATTGAACCCAACAGGTCGAGACAAACAAACTGAAATTCGAATAGGCAACCGAATGTGTTAGGTGCAAAGCTGATAATCACCGCCGGTCTCGTGAGCTTCAATTGTGACGGGTAATGACCATAACTACGAGGTGATTTACCAGCACATTGTTGGTCTCAATGAACGTATCTCATCGCATATTACTAGGCTGTATTGACTACAGCTACGAAAGCTCAAACGGACAATGATATCTATTACAAAGATAAGTCACTTTGGTCGAATTAATCTTTTTCAACATACTCATCAATTGGACACACTCAATTGGAATATCAGTTTAAGCAAAAATTCCCATGCATATTTGAGGGTGAAAATCATTGGAAACACAAAAGCATTGCCATATGAGACCTTCGTGGTCCCGGCCAGTACAAATCGGCAATCCAAGATGAACTACGGTAGTCGTAACCAGCAGGAGATGTTACCAGTTTATACACTGAGTGGAATTGAAGCCTCGTATGTTGTCACATTTCTCCTAAGCTAGCTGATGTTGTTCGGGTATGTCAGTCAACACTGTCACTATTCACTAAACCACATCGACCATGCACGGATTGAACATAAACTCGGTTCCATCAACCATCGTTGACAGAACTGTCACAAGTGTCTGCTCAACGTGGTGACAAGCACCATCAATTCCTCCAATAAATCTAACCGCAATATAGTGTAAAAAGTAGCAGAGATGCTGAAAAAATGTGCATTTCTTTTGTAAAAGATCAAATCGCCGTATGAAAAAGTACAAACGAGCGGAATACAGCACAGGGTAAAACGAACACTTGCTAAAAACCAACAGGCAATAAAACTGGCCGAAAAGTGTGTGATAAGTTAAAGTCTGCATAAACAGATACGTTGTAGAAAACAAAAGCTCGATGAGACGAGGCATACACAGACCAGAAAACATGCCTCCGTGTGAATAAAGAAGATGCGACATAAATGAAACCAGTATATGGATTTGGGGTGGGGGGAGGAGCAAATGACATTACGACTAAGACCTAAGATCAACGAAAGATAGTACACAAATGTTCATCCACAACAGTGAACACGAAATCTCACAGTCGATACATGTCATACCTACACACCGAAATCTGGTGGGAGATTGTGATGAACATTGTCTACCGGCGAAAAGGGTAATTGCCTGAAGAAACCCACTATGAAAGTAACATCCGAACGAGAAACAAGACCTGCTAAGGGAAGCGATGAAAAAGCTAGCATGATCTAAGTGGTTAACTCGTTCCGAAGTAGCGTTGTCCGAAGTGAGCAGGAACGACGGGATGCACTTCCGATGTGACAACTCGTAACACAGGGTTACGAGTAAGCACATTTCGTAGTCCTGAGTGAGCGAAACGGTACACACATATGCATACATCAGTAACGAACACGGAAGTGTAAACAATCAAACGGATCAAAACTAGACGTAAGAACATGAAAACACATACAGGGTGGTATCCAAAAAAATAATCAAAAAGCATATTGAGCGTTGGAATAGATTCGCAGAATGACTTAAACAGAGAGGTTAGGAGTTGTCACCCTTTGTCAACAGAGCTCATATTTCTACTTTAGGAAACATAAGTCTGTAGCACTGGAGATAGATCAATGGCCAACCGCCCACAGTAATCCAGCAGTATGTTCCCAACTAGCTCGACAACTTCCAAGCTACGTGGTAGAGCACATCACGAGTACATATTCTTTACACTGAAAGGCGCAATCATTGAAACACAAACAAGAGCTATTAGTGGGGATGTTCATCTGTCAACAGCCATTTTACTCGTTGTTTCGCATATGAAACATAAACCAGTCTATATGTAACATCAAATGACCGACGAAGCCTTTTTGAGTTGTAGCTCAACAGTTCCGCGTCGAGATAAACAACATGCATCATATGAGACAGGTTTAGCTTCTGAAGTAAATGACACATTGTTACGGTTACCATGAATGGTTGTGATCGGCAATCCAGAAGCTACAAGCGTACACGCTGCCCACTGAATGATTAGAAAGGCACGTTACAGTTCTGTACAGAGTGAAGACGTGAAGCCTGTGATTCGTGGACCACAAGAGGGTGATGTATATGGCGCCCTTAGTTCAGCTGGAATTAGCTAAGAACCAACATAAAAGTAATAACCATAGAACAGTTTGTGAGTAGTCTGTAATTATTGCTGTGTGACGGTCTCACATCCCGTCAGTGTGGATGAGCACAGCCCATTCTAAATTGTCAGTTATAAACTGGCCGCGATTACAAGAGCATAAAATGGCATTAAGTTGTCTGAAGCTTTTCCCCGATCGGTCATTCGTTCGAATCAAGCCCGAATGGGGTTAGGATCCCTGATTTTTAACCAGGAGCAAAAATTCTTACCCACTAACCCACTCGTCTTGTGAAAGTTATGACAGTTCAAGTTACCCACATACTGCTGGCGAGGATAAACACAGTTCGCTTCAGACTGCAGATCTTGCACTGATTATAGTCATAAGGGTGCGAAATTAATAGGAAGTTTCGTTAGTAAAGCGAACAATGGTAGGTTCGAATCTCGTTCTGACTACCCTAATTAACGAGTTCGAATAAAGATGGAAATGGTCACGGCGTGACTGTCTGAGGATGAGCTTTATGAAATAGCATACACCATGTAAGTATGTTCATTATGTGTGACATTTTGATTATAACGCAGATACTTCTTTGACGAAGATGAACCAGCTGAAAAGTTGGGGATATATGTGGTAGACCCAGCGTGAATGAATACATGGGATTCCAAAAGTAGTCAGTCGAACGGTAAAAATATGAAGATCGGAATAAAGACTGCTTTTGGATCACAGATCCCGATAAAGGCATCGCACACGAAGATGAACACAGAAAGGTAGTTACCATATGCCAATACTTTACCTGTACACATTTTCCATCACCGGAAAGCGAGAAGAAAAACAATAACTTGATTCACACAAATAAAACATGCTGAAAACACAACTTCCAATACAACGGGCAACTAAAATGCAGTGGCTTTCTAACTGTCGAAGGAGAGCTGAATAACAAACCGAACGTTAACTGCAGAAATTGAAAAACAACATAGCTTGAGCAAGCCAACCTCTAAAAAACGTACCCATGTGCACAGTAGGACTGGTAACAACAGAATCAGGGGATTTCGGAGATCTCTTAGCGGAACCTATGCCAGGCAATAAGTTGACCGATTTTCAGCATGCAAACGACAATGCTTTATTTGGCTACCCTCCGTCGCAACCAAATTTGACCTCGACGCGGTGTACTCTAATGGCTTGCGCATCTCGATGCCATACTGGGCTAAATTTGGCGGTGTGACGATCACGTCGACTGAGTCACTCATACCAGGCAGGCCAATAGGTAGAGATCTGACGAACCAGTCTCTCAGCCCTCCAGATTGGGGGTTGCAAGAAGGCTGACATCTTTTTCCGGAAAAAGTATAAGTTCTGGTAAACTGTCACCCACTCGCTGCTTTGCAGTTCAGGATTTTGGGCCAAAAGCTTTGGTTGAGAACCCTAATCGTTCTCCTGTCTAGGCCTGAGCGTCTTGGTACAACCGCAGCCTACATACAATCATGAGTACTCACAACATCAATAGTTGCACACTGCATCGGCCGTCCAGCAGTATAAACCGGGTAGTCCTATCTGCTGCACACAACAGGGTGGATGGGCGAAAACATGCTACTGCTGACCCCTCCTCAACTGTCCAATCAAATTTGGCTCTCAGGCCTCTCCCGACATTCATTTCTGATACTTTCTCTGCAGGTTCCACAAACAGATATAGCTAATCATAATAACACTGTGCCCGTAAGTCCCGTGTCTTACCACGCAATCTCAATCTTCCCTCGTCCCTTACATAGACCTAGAATGCGAATTAATATAAGTGCCTTCAACGCTCGAATTCTACAGGCCGCTCTTGCACGAACGTTAGACTCGCTGCATGTCGATGTCCGCTGTAACTCGGAAATTAGAATCCAGGACAGTAGTCAACGTATAGGGCTAACAATACATGCACTGTCTATTCGATCTTGGTTATACCCATCGGGTGAGTCCAAGACAACCGCTACCGGTCAGGCTCAAGTACGTATAGTCCTCAGCAAGAGGGCTGCAGCTGCACTAAAGGATTAGTGTTAGGAAGCGCATCTCCTGACGAAGCAACTAGGATCCATCAAGCCCTATTGATCGATCGACCCAGTTCGGATGGCATGGATCCACTCAGTCACTCAGATTGCAGCCGTACAGTCGAACACTCGTGCACTACCTGCACTGTTTCCTCGTGTCTGATTTCTGATGAACACTGTAACGTGAATTGTTCCAGCGTCGTGACTACCATATATGACCGCTTCATTTGATTTGTCCTGCCTCTGATTGTCATATATGACCGTCTCATCTGACTTGCTTCTAGTCTTCTCGGCCGTGTATAGCAATCGTGTCGTCCTATAAATTTAGAACCCTGTGACCTAATTTTTACTCGTTCTTCCAATAAACGGTGTCGTCGCGTCCCCTCTCTTTCCAAGTTTTAGGCAAAAACGATTGTCCGCATAATAAAAACGACACGCAGCACACATCAAGCCCTAGACTCGAGACAGTACTTTTCAGAGCAGCTTGCTAGTCAACTTGTCAGAGAGTGAGGGCATCGAAGGGGCTAACTTTTACAAAGGGGCTTGGCTTTAGAAAATAATTAACATCCGAGGTCATAGAGAAGACAAAACTTGGGGGGATGAAAACAGAAAGTCGTAGTGAATGAATAATGTAACTGTCGGGAGATTGATAACTTCTGATACTTCGCAGCCATTTGTGCTGCGAAAGAGGATTGACTTGAAGGACCCCAACCCGAATAACTGACTCAAAAGTCTGACGTGAGAGATAACAGGATACAGGTTTTTTTTGTTCCTATCCGGAGCGAATGACTTAAGTTTGGCTCATCTGACAGTGAGGGACTTGCCTAACCCGACAGCGCAGTGAATAAGACATTACTGTCCGATTATCAGCACTGCTGACCTATTCTGCCAGCCCTCACCTATTCTGTTACCTCCACGTGGTGGTCGGGCTTGTACAATGCATCGATCAGTTAGGCTATACTGATTAGGACTTCGGTCGTCCAAAGTGCAACCTTGTCAGACAGGCCGAAGAGGAGCAGTCAGATGAAAAGTGGTTACACTCATAGGGTTGTGTGTCGCAATACTGATCGCGTAGAAGTGCTTAGGTAGTGAGGGAAGATCCCATGAGTATACAGCAGAACGATTTTTATAGTTCTGGTACTGCTGCCTTCCAAATGAAAAGAGGATTTGAAAACGTACTCCCAAACAAAGAGCACTCCGATGGTTTAACGACTGATCGTGACAGCCGGCGTATTATCCAATACGGTCGAAAAACATCCGGTACAATCCAAACGCCTGATGTGGATTTGAATACATCCACAACACAAAATACATTTAGGCAAATCGCCGTCGCCTATCTCGCCGCATACAACCACGATCTGACATAATCTAAATTCAGACACCGTGGACGCGGATAATTTTGTATGTTTTTCCTCCTCGTATAGTAGGTATCACCTACAATCGGGAGAAACGGTTGACGGTATCTATAGCCATTCAGTCCCATGGCGAACAATGCGGTGTAGGGTTCCAGCCGTCCGGTGCTGCAGTGATCCAGTAGCGTACGCATATTTTATGTCCCGAAAGACAACGTCTTGCGTCCACGCCCATGTCTCGGATCGACAATTAGGATCCAAGATTGAGCCTCTAACCTGTGATACAAATGAAACAGGGTCTTTTGAAGGGACCCTACCCGTAGCCTCTGAATCAGAAGTTTGATGTGCGAGACAACAGAATAAGTGGATTCCTTTGGGCACCCTACATGGAGCTAATGACTCACATGTTTGACTCACTTGACAGTGAGAGGCCAACCCAGCCAGGAGACGCAGTGAGTAAGACATTGATGACCCATTCCGATAACTGAGGCGCACAGTAGACGTATTGTAAGCTACGTCAAGTTTCTGAGAATTTGTGCGGGTTTTTCGACCTTACAGGATAATACATTGGCAGTCACGGTCAAATATTGGATGATCTGAGTGCTCTCTGTTTAAGGGCACTTTTTCTAACCCCGTCTTTTCGTACGCAGAAGACTGCAGTGCTGCAGCCATATAAAAAGTTCTGCTGTATGCTCATAGACACATGCCTCACTGCCCAAGCACCTCTACACAGTGGGTTGTGCGGTAGACAAACCTATTGGCTCAGCTGCTTCGCGTCTGATTGCTTCCCTTTAGCCTATCTGATATGGTTGAACCTAGAAGGAAGTTCTAGTCAGCGTCGTCCTTAAGTCCAGTCAAGTTAACAGAGTGCTTCATGCAACCTGAGGTGAATTTTCCGCTCCGGATCAAGATATCGTACAAGCTTGACCACTAAGTCAAGATAGCAGAAAAGGTCAGGAATTGGGAGACACGGTTGGCGGCATCCGCTTCGAATTAGCCTGTCACAGTGACCAAAGTCAAACGACGCATGCGCATAACACTGATCGTAAGTGGTTTTGCTTGCACTGTACTAAGTGTGGTTCCACCCACACACCCCGTATCCAGTGTAATCTCGACGGAATAAGATTAGGAGGTGTGAGAGTGTCTAGCTAGCCAGTGTGGGTTAGCCAACTGATGGGCTAGCACAAAACTGAAACCCTTGTCTCTCAAGAAATAAGCAGAGGGAGACTTCAATGGTAACACTTAAACTGAGAAGGAAAATATTGAAGACGTGATGCAAAAAATCGGTAAACATACACACACATGAACGAAAAGTGATCTACTTGATAACAGACAACAACGCTGCACGCCAGTGATGCCTCCAGTTTCAATAAACTGGCTAACTTCTCGCATGCCTCAGAAGCACAGACCACAGACACAAAATCTAGTATCAAACACATAAGCAACAGCATTTGGCAGACTCATAAACGACACCTTGAGAGAAACAACTTATGGCCTATGTTCGCACTATCGATTATTATAATGGCATTAAGCAGTTCAAAAATCAGATGGCCTTCAACACGAACACCGAATATTCTGCAGGTATCATTGCTATCATCCATATCATCATTTTCAGCCTCACACTATACACATGGGTACTATGGTTCTGGCTGCTGTCGGTCCTGATAACAGTCAGCAAAAAAAGCGGAGTAATAAATGAGTGCAGATGTATGGACGAGGAAAAATGGAAGAAGAAAAGGAAAACCAAAAAGGAGCCTCACAGAAGAGAAAAAACAGAGTCAGTGACATGGCGGATATAAGCTGGCTGCTGACTGCGAAATACTGACATGTCAGCGAGTGTTTCTAACCAGCGGTGTTGATCGTCTGAGACTCTTAAACCAAGTAGGCCATACCTACTAACTTTGCATGGCAGGAAGGTAAGGGCTTACATAACTCGTGATCGCGTCATCACTTGACCGCCTTACAGTTTCTTTCTACTATTAACAACCACAGTGAACAGTGTGCATTACGACAGACACTCTGTTGGCTTAGGAAGTAAGTGACCCAACAAACGAATACCGCATTTTAGTTACCTCGGTTATCGCTTGGGAATATGCGCCCTAGGATTGCCGTGTTGCTCACATGGCCATCTCATTTGGATGCTAGCTAACAGATGGAGACTACGATGGTCAAGTACTGAGAGTCTAAATGCATCTCTACACGGATGGGCCAGTTCTCTGATACACAGAACAAAGCTGACCACACTAATCGCACTGTATTGCTTGCCTTCAATCAGCAAACGGACCTCCTTGTGATATCATGCGTGAAGTGTCTTCGCTCGTCAGCAATACTAAAAGCTGATAAGATGATGTTACCCAGGTGGATGTGACGATCGACAGTCTTAGACTGCCTGTTTACAATAACTAAAACGGGATCAGCGTCAACTCAATTTTGTAACGACACTTTCCGAAGGTATACCACAGAGATTGGCCAGATCTTGTAACGGGGTTTGCATGGTCTACGTGTTTTCTGCAGACGTACCAAAGGACGCAATATCGTCTGCTTCCTCAAAATTAGTCAGTTCAGCACATGTCATGGTCTCCCATTCGAGATGCACGAAATCTCCGGCTGATCTCTCCAGATTGTCGTGGTTATTGAAGCTAACGTAGAAGTGGGAGTTCCGTACCCCTGTCGAGGGCCAACGGACGTGGAGACAGCGTGACATAGTTGCACACGAATATATACTCTGCATTGATTGGACATACACTGGCGATGATAAAATGACATACTGCAGTTGGACTCCTGTGTGATGAGGATAGGCCTGACAGCCGAGTCAAAAGCGGTCTCTATGTCCAAAAATATCACGACCGCTGAATCGGATAAAAAGTCCTGATGCTCCAGTGTGTGTCGCATAGTAACGATTTGATTGACGTGTTCGCGGCCAAGCTGAAAATCTGTTCCGTTTTTCTTTGTTTCAGAAGACTACTTAGTAGAAGACCGAAGAATATCTTGGATGTGAGCTTCACAATCCCCAAGCAGATCACTCACGAGTTTGTGTTTCAGATCACGGCGGACTTTGTTGTTTGGAATCTGGGGTGAATAAGCCAACGTTTGTTCATAAGTACTGCTGAATCAGCAGAAATCCACTCTTGCTGTACCTACGGTGTTCATTCCGAATAGATCTATACATACAAGATTGGTATAGCTATTAGAATTTCTAGTGCAGCGCCCATTTACGTCATTCCACTGTTGTGACCCGAGCACTCCAATTATCCGTGCTGCTACGTTAGTATTTCGCGTACTATCATCGTCTAATTCCCAACTGTTTACGAACGGATAATCGTTGAGCAAACAATGAAACAAAACGGGCATGAAGAGCAGCATCACCTCAGTCAAACGGCTTACTCCAGAATCAACGACAGTGTTTAGTGAAGTGGAGCCATCGATATGATCAACTTCTGTCACCTTCTGTGAGTGCGTTGAACTCAAACATAGCACACGGCCGCTTGCTCGTTGAAACAAGACGACGAAATTACGCGTACACCATCAGACGCAGTGATGTCCGAGTAATAAGTTTGTTCCAGAAGATCAGACAGAGCATTGCAGAAGACGTTTTCGACAGCATATAAACTGTTGTCTGTTGTCCGGGGTGGCAATCACACTGAGTTCCAGAGCGGAGCAATGCTTGCTCGATTGGATCCTAGTGAACAGTCGCTTGTGCGCTGTCAGACTCAATACATCGGTAAAAGTCTGTCGACGCAAATCAGAAAGGCGTTGTATACTTATTACATCGGCGTACACTCCGAAGGACAGTCGTTCGGATGTTACCAAAGATGCGTTCTATGACGCTCTTGTTGACCTTCTGAGGCAAACTAAACACTCAGACATAATCATACTAGCGGGCGATTTGAATGCTCAGTTTGGTCGTCTTTCTTTGGACGAGAAGCGGCTAGGAGGTATGTTTGGT
>LUCH01002605.1:35529-54477 GCA_013368495.1 Paragonimus heterotremus
TTTGTATGGAATACGCTTCGCACCTTCAAAGTGCAAAATGTTGCTTCAAGACTGGGGCATTTCTACCACTACTTTCTTGATTGCAGGTAATTCGCTTGAGACTATGAACAGTTTAACATACGATAATAATTGGAGCCATGCGTCAAACATGGTGCAGTAGCATAAACTGGCCTAATGATATGCAATACAAATGATTATATATATATATATATATATATATATATATATATATATATATATATATATATATATATATATACCCGGACTCGTTTTCCTCCTTCGTTTCAAAGGAAAGTTGTGTAGTTGCGCTATTTCCGTGAGGCGATCACTCTTTTAATAAAACGTGAAGCAACATATCGATCACATTGGCAGCTATACCTACCAGAGCTCGAACAAACGAGGAACTGGCGATTGGTCGAGCCATACTACCGCGAACCTGTGTGATCCTTATAGAACCATGGTTGCTGACTATCGACACACACTGTTGTTGTTCACGGTGAAAACAACAATCTTTGAAAACAGAGGGCAAAGCATCACGAGTTACTCTTTTCTATCATGCAACCGAAACAATGATGAAGCGGATAACAGACAGCGAGCTGGTCATTGTATAACAACACATGAAGCCACCCGCTTAACAGATGTTCGAATGGGCGCGTATTTCTTATGCAGACGAACAACGGTATCTGCTGTGAGAACATGCAACATGAACAATAACTCATGGAGGAGTCGTTCACGTTGTGAATCTAGACGCGCCGTTGCCATATTGTGAGGGTTTTGATAAGCGTCAAACTGTTGACAGTAGTTGCGCCAAATACTTGTGTTTCGCGTAGACAACCCATGTTTACGTCACATCTGAAGCCGAATAGTCCGGTAAGGGTCGAAGGAACAATGCGATCTGGTACGCCACCTGTTGTGTAGTACGCTGCCACTCATGTATGCAAGACAGTGGAGTTGTGTAAACATGTACGAGCCTGCCGATGTTGAAGTAAAGCAACTTGCTTGAGTACCAGAATGTGTACATCGCATTGCCTGGCGCACAGGAAGCGTTTCGAGTTCGAATACAGGATGAGGAATTTCAAAACGCACGTCTTAACAGTGAGCAATCTGAGTTGTCCGACTGCACGATGTGGCAAACAGTCTAACATAAGTATTTCAAATTACATCGGATTAGGTGAATAACACAGCAGTACGTGGTTTACTTGCAAGGAGAGGGATGTACGTACAAGGAAGATAGTGAACTGTTTTTATTACCTCCTTGCTAGCAGAGCCGAAATGATATATAAAGAGTATACGTTCAAGGACTTTCGAGTTCAGTGGATAAGAGTGAGTACGATTGTAGCTTGACACTAACAAGTACGTTAAAACTCAGATATGCAACAGGAGATTGCCAGTTCACATCTACTTTAATATCGCAGATAAATGAATCATCATCTTTGACACTCACAAGCTTACGCATAAAAAGTGATGGATAGTAGTGGCACATCAAGTCCTACGTTCATAGTTCTGTCAAGCAGGGAGAATGAGTTTTCCTCATAACCGTTGACAAGCAAGCGAACTGTTTCACGGTTTATAAAGATGAAGAAAAAGTGAACAAGTTGAATAGAAGAAACTATCAGATATAACTACCGACCAGTAAACCTAGTAACACTGAAAGGTGAAACACATTGAAGCAATGTTCGGACAAATGTATCCAGCAGATGCACTGTGTGAGTGCGTTAAGAAGCGTGTCATTACATTGGTACCACAGCTCGTCTCTCGAGTATTCGCTGTTCAAATAGTAATTTAAACCGCTCAAACAATTTAGCCGTGACCAGAGAATTGGGAAACGCGTTCCAGACAATAAACATGTCCACACAATAGCCTACCCAACATATACGTTAGTTCAGGGGAATGAAAACTTTGAGCATGCAGCCCCATTAAGCGTCGTGTAAGCTGACGGGTGCGGAATGCCGTAAACAAAGATCAGGTGTCTTAATGTAGGTATCTTGATGCTGAATG
This sequence comes from Paragonimus heterotremus, assembly GCA_013368495.1. Classification (NCBI taxonomy): domain Eukaryota; kingdom Metazoa; phylum Platyhelminthes; class Trematoda; order Plagiorchiida; family Troglotrematidae; genus Paragonimus; species Paragonimus heterotremus. The sequence goes on from LUCH01002605.1 coordinate 37,528, forward strand.
TTTGAATATAGACATAGTTGTTTCTAGCGGATAGGTCACTCTCCATCACCTCACTTCCTGTACACGGTTTATTTCTTTCTTCATAGTTATGTGGCAGTTAATCATCAATGAGAACCACCGGTGTATTGCTGTCTGTGATAATGAGGAGGTACACATTGACCTGTGTGCAACATAAACAAATAGCTGACTGAGTGCCGCTAGTTTTTTCGGATGAGGTAAACACTTAACCCCAATGAACCTTCTGGTCAACCACCCCTGAAGGTTTTCAATAGACAGTAAACCGTTTTTTCTTCAGATAAGAGCGACAAGCCCTAGTTAGTCCCAAAATGTAGCTGGTTAGCTGAAAATAGTGCAGAAAGCTTCATTTTCGACTCATCATCATCATAGACAGCAGTACATCAGTGGTTCACACGGATGCTTAACTGCCATACAACCACGAAGAAAAAGAACACCTTGTACAGGAAAAGAGAAGAAAACAGAGAAAAGGGAGAGGACCTAACCACTAAAAATAGCTACGTCTACATTCGAACATACAACATCAAGGAGCCTACACCTTGCAAACAAACAACCGAGCTGTAATTTGAAGTAAGACGTCATCAGCAAGAAAGCTTCCCTACGGCTTTCATTGCCCCCACGTCATTAAGTGCACTCACTTCACAGATAACTCGGCCAAACAACAAAATTTACGCGACTGAGCACAGCTAGCCGCCATCTAACCTATCGTGTCAAGCCATCGACACTGCGAGTCGCGAGGGCTCCAGCCAGGGAGACGAACCATATCTACAGTGACCAACCTCTCCGTGAACGATTCCACTTGTCTACGTCAGGTCAATATCTGCCCACCTCCCACCTTATGCCAATCGGTAGAAGCGTCGGCAAACAATGGTCGGTATGGCAAACGACTAGCTGGCATCCTTAGTATTTGAAGTAATCATCTAAGTCTGTGCAGATGTAGTGACTGAATAAAAGAGCTCGTTTGACAATCAATGCCAAATACCCGCTTGTAAACCTCCTCGTTGCTTACTCGTTGGTGCCACCCGATACGAGCGATTGAACGCATTGAACAATCTTTACTTTACTGACATTATGTCGATGACATTTTAGTAGTTACCGACTGTGAAAATTTTGTGGCTCATTTACATCAGTTTGACCCGACCCATTCAAAAATCTGTCAGCCACGAAAACAGTTAGATAACTCACTGTCCCTCTTAGACATTCTAACTGTTAAGTGTTCAGACGACAAACTTTTACAGAAATACGACGCGGAGCTGACAGTACTTCAAATTCGCTTCATTTGTACTCATGGCTCACAAAACGTGGTTTAGTGCGAACCCTTCCCCATCGAGCAAGAAAAGTATGCACGACCCACTGCATACAGTTTGAAGAGAAACTTTTGAGGAATTCTTGGTTTGCGAATGGGTATCCGGCCAATTTTGTTGAAACTCATTGTAAATAACGGGTGATCAACCCTTAACCACAAGCAGCGCCGAAGAATCAGGTTTTCATTAGCCTTCCCTATATGAGAGGCCATAATATTAACAATTTAAGTCGAAAGTTGAAATCTGCTATTGATTATACTTATTCTGTGGCGGAACTGCGTTAGTTACTTCCCACAAGAAGAGTTATTCTCCAGTGCTCTGAGCATTTTATCCGTGAAACCCTGCCACTCATGACATCTACCAGTTCAAATGCCACAGCGGTGTAGTATGCGTTAGCAGATCAGGCCGAAACTTACGACATATACTGAAGTGGTTAATGCAAAGATATGAATCATCGTGGATTGACAGCTCATATTCTGAACAGAAATCAGGTGCCTTAAATCACAACAGTTATTGTGGGTGACCGGACCACTTCGATTGTGGTTCCAGTGTGAAATTGTAGCCCCATGACGTTTGTGTTCTCAGAAGCGTTGCTAATCCAGTAACACACACAGGCTACCTGTAGGCAGAAGGTGCTGACGTCAAATTCGATAGCATATTAATGAAACCGTTTACCCCATCTTGATAATGTGACTTCCCTTCGTCTGATTGTTTTGTTGCCCCGCACTAAAACCACATAACCGAATATTTAGTGTCACCAATTGATGAGAACAAACGAATTGCATGCATCTTACAGTCCATGTCTTCTTGCTGACTTGATGTACTGGATAAAGAGGATCGTACGTTTTAAGTTCCAAATTGTCGTTAAGATGAAGACGACAGAATGGGGACGGATTGGTTAGCTCAGAACAGTGAAAGGCACAGCGGCTACGAAGCAACAGTTGCAAATCGAAAACAAGTACCATCCTGATAAGGCTTCAGCTCTAAGCATTTTTGATTGTACACACCATTGAAGAATGCAACGAACGGCAGTCACTCCATGTCCAAGGTACTCTTTGTCTATGAGTAATTGGTCACGGTATGTACACAAAATAAATTAAGTTTGTCTGGGTGTCAATGACGCGCGTGATGACGCAGTCATACAAACAGACAAGCACGTTCGTGTTTACACATCTGTGAAAGTTTGAAGCTGATTTCATTTGTGTAAAGTACACCCCAGAGAATAATTCAACTGGCCGGCAAGGACAAAGATAAGTAGCTCAGATCAAAGAAACGTCAAAGGCGAATTGACACACAGCTGAACGACAGAAATAACTCACAGCCTATACTGTACTACACCGATGGGGTTGCACACGTCCATCAACAGTTCATCAACTAATTGATCGTTACTGAACCGACTAATTCCGAGGTCTGAACTGCTGTCAGTGGTTATCGCAAACATCACAAAATTGGAGACGCCACTGTAACCGATGCAGCGCTCCAGATATGAGCTGATTTTTCATTACAATTGCTGTAACGATCAGAATTTTCGGTCTGTCATCCGTGTCAATCGCCACTATGAACCGAACTGGATCTACATTTTACAGTGTATTCTCCTCACACTGTTCGTATGTCACCTCACCTCAATAGGGGGCTTAAAAAAATCGTCAAAACACTCTCAGTGAAGACATGGCTTGAGATTCACACGAATCCCCCAAACGACCACTAAAATTCCTAGCATCTGGCAATCTGATCCTAATCCACGGGTTTCGTAAATGAGATCCTCTGTTAGCAAATGCCACATTACCAAAAAGGTCGCCACGTTTAATTACTTGTTCGTTCAATTCTAGCCAAAAGTTATCCAAGAAATTCGGAACATTATTGCCAACCTCGACAAACTGACCTCTTATGACGTTTCAAAGCGCGAATGGGTATCCATCGTTAAACAAAAAATGTCATTGCAGTTCTCAACTTTCAGGTCGCAGGTGAATGCTGTCGGTGACAGACCCAGAGATGAACACTTACCAAAAACAACCGTTTGTGCAAAGAGCACCTAACTCCGTCAGTGTTCTGATTTCGCTTGTTCTCCGAGAAACCGGAAATATCTTGGCGCCCTCAGTGAAATTCAAGTCACATAGAAGCAATGGTGGACTCGCGTGCAATGTATAACCGTGTTTCTCTAATTGGATTAGTTATTTAATAACATTATTAGTAATGCGATTGCCGGCCTAAACTATACCTTTTAACACATTGGTTTCCATTTCAGGCACAAGATTTTCCGTTACATGCAGAAGCAAATCACTCCGGTGCATTAGAATTTCCACGTTAGAATCTTGGACGTGAAGGCAAGAATGCGATTGGTCCAACTAACCGGGAGGGACAACCAATCATAATTAGAGCACTTCCTATTGGCTGCTTTGATAGAGGAAGTGGTACGGGTTATTCGAGAGGTGTGGACGGCTTCGTCTAATGAGAACGGGGTTGGCGGTGAAAATGGAGCACAGATCATCTGACTTTGTCCCTACTAATTCAGCAAACTGCGGACCATATTGGTTCCTTTGACAGATAAAGGGTTGCGAGTGGTTAGAGATGTCTGCGGATCTGACGTCGAACAGGAGTGAGGTTTAGGGTCGTGGGAGACTTCGAGTTGTACTATCAGAGTGGACCAGTTTGTGAGAACATTTGCATTAGATCTCTTGAACACATGGCTGACGGACGTAATTACATACGCATCAATCCCGAAACACGCAGACGTATTATCGAAAGGAGCGATAGCTGGCGCATGGTCGCCCTTCTGAACGGAGTTAAGTGTAGTACCCCATATAAGTGGCTTCATGTGGATTGCATCAATTATGAAACACAGCCTCGCAAAAGAACATGGAAGCAAGATTTCGACAGAATCTGAGATCGATATGTTGTTGGAGTGGATTTCAGTAGACCTAACGGTTACACTGCAATTTTTGAGATTGCGCGTCAAGGCTGAATTTGAGAAGGAGTTATCGACCACAACGACCAGTTGATACTTGGATGGCCGGTGCATAATTGTCAAGGAACTGTGCCAAGTGCCTGTCGGTATGAACTCAAATGAGAATTTGGAATTACGGCGACTGTTTACATATCGACTGATGGAGTGTTATGCAAATTCAAAGACTATTTGCTGGATAGACGAGACAAACTTCAATTTGTTCTGTATGAGGTCAATAGGACGTTCACTAAAAGGAACGATGGCATACGTCTCTGTAACAAACAGCCGAGGCCGTAATCTCCATTTGATTGGAGGTACGACATCAGATTCGATAGTAGGCTATACGACGAGGCGGGGAGCATACAACAGCAACGATTGCGAGGTCTGGCTACGAACTCTGCTAGATCAGCACACCCATGTCAGACATTGTGCTGTTATGCGACAACGCACTATGTCACACTGATCTGGAAAGTGTGTTTGCCGAAGAGTTATATAATGGAAGACAACTCTTACGACTGGCACCCTATTCGCCCATGTTGAACCCAACTGAGAATGTCGGGAGCATGGTGAAAGCGAGAGTTAAAAGGCAACTGCAGGTGCACTACGAGACAATAATAAACGAAGATCCTCAGGGTGTGCAAAGATATCAGGAGTAGAGAATGGTGGTCTCTGAAAGAGTAGTCATCGCTGTTATGTACGACGTCACCGGAGACCATTAAGCTACTTTTGTAGGTCATGCCAAACGATGCTGTATGCAGGCGATGAATGCTGAAACGATGAGGTCAAAACCGTAAACCCGCATCTTCTCAGTGAGCGAAGAATGCTCTATTGAGAGCAACCACAAAAAGATTTTGTACTTCCTGCTTTTTGGAAGGTAGCCCTGATTAAACTAATGCATGATATATGAGTGTGCCTAGATTACGTAAGATTTCCCTTCGTTGTTTGGACAGTTAAGAATAACCGAGCTATCCGCATACTTTACGCATTGGAAATGTCTTTGCGACGGAAAACACTGAAACAGTGTTTCGCAGGTTTTTGCATTGATGGGCTACCTTCTAAAAACTAGGAAGTACAAAATCAATTTGTAGATGCACCATCTTAATGTACGTAGTTCTGAGTAATCGTCTAACTCGTCCCAGTTCAGGTGTCAACACCTTCACCAGTGATATCGACAGCAAAACATCAGTAGTTAAACGTGATGCTCAAGTGTCATACAACCATGTTGAGAAAAGCTAGCAAACGTTTGGAAACTAGAGATGACTGACAACGGATCTACTTATGTCTAAATGCAAAGGTGCAGCATTAAAAAACCCATAACTTGTAAATAAAACGCCTCGTTAAAAGCATGACTATGGCGGAATCCGTAAAACTTTCACTGTCCAGTTTCGGCGGTTGCAATGAATGGAATTCAAAATGACGTTTGAGAACAAGTATCGTGGAACAAGTGTAACAAAGTTCACAGCTTCACAAGACTGTCCGGTTGATCCCGTATGAGAAGAAGTACCATGGACGGTTATAACACTTGTCAAAAAGATAACTGCCCAATGAGTACACTAGTCGAACTTAGCGTTTCTGAAACACTAGAACTTAATCAGCTGACTGGAGACTAATCTTGATCCCCAGGGATTTAGAGGCAAAAATACACAACAGTAAAAAGAGCGTCTGCGTTCCACTTATTCTATTTTTTGATACTTTTGGCAGGACTTTTCTTCTAGAATATCCTTTACCATCGTCGCCAACGAACGGTCGATTACACTGTCGTCAGGCTCATGATTGTTTATGCGGGCTCAAATGTGTGACGAAGCCGAGTCAAAGATTGAGGGGAGGGGGAAGTTTGAACCGGATTACCTAAAAGAGTGCGATCCAAACGAATCAAAAACAATTACGCAAGCGACGGCCCTACGATCGTGAATTCAAGTGTGCGGTCATCATCATCTGTGGGTACGAAGATTCGCGTACCCGCTGTTCCCGACAACGGTTCATGAAGTTACAAAGGAATAAACAGGTGTGCGGTACTCAAAGGAACTGTCTGTAGTGTATATCATTGGCATGACTGTATGGTGCTATGACTGGCGTGGTGGTGAACGCTCTGGTCATCTCGAGTGATTCATCAAGCAACCCACCCACAAAGAACCATCAACTATGAGATGTCGGGCACCTCAGGAGCAAACTAGTTGACTCGGTCACACACCTTTCAAACAAATATGCCAACAACTATAACTGTTTGGTAAACATCACATATCTCAGGAAGGAGTCGGTGCCATGGTGAGTTCATGTCTATTATTTTCGTTAACACTACATGAAGTACACAAACAACTAACCGAATGTGTGAACTCCATTCACCTCTCATGCTCCAACATCATTAATATTTATCTTCCTACCTTAGGTCTTCACATCGGAGTCTCTAAACATCGTTTCCGAGAGACGACATATCGTTCATTTTAGGTAATCAACTGGAAAATCAACGTTTATCGGCCGGGCAGTAAATATCTAGACACACATGCTTGCCAGTTTTATTTCTCCCCAACCGGGAACACAAACGTTATTCTATGTAACTGATACGTCTCCATATCAGTCAGCAACAGTACGTCCCTGGTCGGTTCGTTTACGCGTCGTGCACAAGGCATATACACGTTTTCAACCGTTGCTTCCAGCATCTGGTCTTCCTACAGTTGAGAACATCCTTTTAATTTCCACGAGTTCGGCTTGTGTTAAATTACGGATAAATGGTGCTGTACATTAGACAAGAGTATATGCGCTAATCCGGAAACGTGTGCTGCCAACTGAAACGCAAAGCTAACTCAACCAGGTATTGAACAGAAAGTCTACCTTCGACTGTCTATCACGTAACTGCAATATTACCAACGTTATTATGAGTTGCAGGCTATCGAATACAGTCGAGAGTACTTCTCCCAAAGTATTAAATTGTATGAAATGGCTGTTCGTTATCGGCGTCACATCTTAAGAACGACCCATTTTCTACTTACTTGTCCCGGTATGTCTACCCCACGATCTATTATTGCGAGCAACTAACGCTGGGAGAATCATGAGGCAGCTTATGATGAACAGGTACTGAACTCGAGCATCTCATTCGTTGGCTCCAATCGGCGATGCAAATTTCTGTATATAACCAATAAATTGTGAAGTTGACAGTGTTCAACCAAACAATGAAATGTGTACAACTGGATCCAATCATCTCCATTATTCTGACGCGACAGAGGTGGCCAAAAAGAAATCCGTCGGCAACAACTCTCTCACACACACAGCCATTAACAACAAGCCATGCGTTCCACGCATACGCGGACCATATACCTTAGCATCGCGTTGGGCTCGCTCGATCGAAAACTACACAATCAGAAAGATAACATTAGTGACATTGACCGAATATACATAAAAAAGATAAAACAGTCCGTCCGTGGTGGAGGACACTAACGACCAATCAGAAACGCAGAGGTAAAATAAGGCAAGCAAACACATTGTCGCAACGTGACAACTAACCTTCGGGAGAAACGAAGAGTGTAAGAAGGATGACATTCTCCATGGGAACATTGTAGCTTCGAAGAACATCAAGGGCTTTTAGAACAGTGTTACCGGAACCTGATTGTTTGAGACAGACGAGAACATAACAGATGCTTTAAAAAGTAGGACCATCGAATCGCCAGAAAGATCAAAACGACGATGAAATTAAAGCATGTTTCCTAAAGGTTATGAAACTGTACACAACTCTGTTAGGTCGTTGGACGAAAGATGAAAACATGACGTAACCAAAGCGAAGTATACAAACTTTTTTTTTAGGTAGATGACAGTCGAGCACGAATTTTGCCAATCTCGGTTTGTCCCCTTCAAAAACGACTGGTCACCTTTGACAAGGTTCAAATTAGATGATACACACAATTCTGTTTGTCACTAACATTTCCTCACTTTAAACAGCTCTTCGGTTCGGTAAGTTAATTCCTTCACTTATGTTCACATTGATTAATTTACCAACCCCACAGAAAGAGCACTCAAACTTAGCGTTATTGAGTTCACAGCTGCTACTATGCAAACACGTTTGTCCGATTAGGTCAGGTGCGACGTCCTGACATTGATAGGGTGCCCAAATCTACCTAGAATTGATCAAAGTGGTAGGAACATAGACACACAATGGCAATATGGACAGTCACCTCTGTTGTTGCCAAAATATTTAAGGTTCGTGCCTTCATCAACAACGTCATAGACAGTATTAAATCAGTGGTTCACACTGACGCCTAACTGCTATACAACCACAAATAAGAAAAAACAAATACTTTTTGGGAAAAGAGAACGGGAAAAAAAGAAAAGAAAGGGAGAGGGACCTAATCACCAAAAGTAGCCACGTCCGTATTCAAACATACAACATCAAGAGGTCCACAACTTACAAACAAACAACAAAACTGTAAATGCAAGTAAGGCGTCTTCAGCAAAACAGCCTCCTCACGGCTTTCCCTGCCTTGCATCATTAATTGCACTCAATTCACAGACAACTCGGCCAAACACCGACAACATTCACGCCATTGAGCTCGGTTATCTGCCATCTCACCTAACGTCTCAAGCCACCGACTCCGTGGGACGCGAGTTTCCCAGCCCGGGAGACGAATCCGATCTACAGTGACCAACCCTTTCGTGAACGATTCCATTTGTCTACGCCAGGTCAATATCTGACCACCTCACACCTTGCGTCAATAGGCCACAGCGTCGACAAACAGTGCTCGGTGTGGCAAACGACTAGCTGGCATCCTTAGTACATGGCTTAATAATCTAAGTCTGTGCAAATGTAGTGACTGAATAAAAGAACTCGTTTGATAATCAATGTCAAACACCCGCTTGCCAATCTCCTCGTTACCTACTCGCTGGTGCCACCTGATACGACCGACTGAACGCAGACATCGATGATCACCTAGCTGAAGACGATTAACGTATTCTACCCTGAACGGCCAGGTTTCGCTGTCATAAACTAATACAGCCCTCATTGTTGTTTGGTATACGCGACCATTAAGTTTCAGGGAAATACCTCTCTGTTGCCATAATTGCCTCAGATTAGTGAACACCGCCATTGCCTTGGAAATACGCGCTTTTATTTCGTTCCCTGCACCTTCACCGCCGCCGCCGTAGCCGTCGATTATGCAGCTTCGCAGGTATATAAAGCGGTCAGCAACCTCCACGGCTTCGTTATCTAACATTCAATCTACGTAATCACAGCAATCTTGCAGAAGCACTCTGTATTGTGAGGCTGCAGAGCGCATTCTGATGTACTTAGCAGAACGCGAAACAGCGCTTAGCGTCGTGTGTACCACTTGAAAGTCGTCAAACAGCAACACCTTGTCGTCAGCATAATCAAGATTAGTCAGTCTTTCATCAGGTAGGAGGTCCACACCGGCATCTTGTGGGTGTCAGAGACACTCCTCCATTATTGAGACTGTAATGAAATTGAACAAAAATGGTGAAAGGGGACAGCCTTGACATACACAGCTCCTGGTGCTGAAACTGTCAGACAGTTCACCGTAAATCCTAACTCGAGCCGAAATATGGGAATCAAGCGCCGACAGTATGTTCACATACTTCGTGCTTTAGTTGCAACAAAATATCACAATATAAGACACATACAGAAAATTCTTGGCCATTATAGGATACGACGTCTGACATGTCTAAGTGTGATGCACTGAGACACATCAAGGCTGGATGCTGTTTAGACGTCAAAAAAAAACGGAAGGGATCGCAGCAATCTGGAATCGAGCTTGCAATCATTTGAACAGCCGGCAGAAACGTTACCAATAGACAAACGCAGGCTAGTGCGAGATAGAATATTAGGTTCAAGTGATTAAACGGCCGAAAGGGAAGTTACGATCTGCCATGTGATATAGTTAACCAAATGCTATCAGATTACCCCAACCCAAACAGAACCTAAACGACGTCACACAACCGCGCGGTGTTGAGGTTGAAGAACAGGAACAAACTGACTCCTCTCATGCAGCAGTAGGTGGTTCGTCGATAAAAACACAAGTAGGAGAACTAACAAGACTGCGCGAACAACCAAGCAAATACTGTCGAACACCTGACCACAGCCATGTTATCATCAAGGATTTAGCCGCTGAATAAAATGACTAATAACTGATATACCCGTTTCTCATTGGAGTAGCTTAATGCCAATGATAAAGCCAACTGTTTGTATCATCAAAATTGATAGAATATAGAAGATACAGTCAGTTTAACGTCAACCCGGTTAGCAACAGCGCAGGCAATGAAAGTGATCAAACCATCGATTTGTTTATGTAAAAATGGTGACTACAGGGGAAACACAAAGCTGCACATGTTATTAAGCAGATATGTCTGTCTCTTCTTACAGTTCAAATGTAGATGCAACTGGCGATGTGGCTGTCAAAAATGTCATTAGTGACACTGAAAACACGCCTTTCGTTGCGCGATTGCGGAAGTTTTTCAAATCTGCATCAATTGTGCATATACAGCTAAAAAAAAGTATCCGCTGAGGTTGCACTGAGCTAAATAGAGACATCGTGATCTCTTATTAGCTTTGATTGCATAACGGTCACGTATATGTTCACATTTATCATCCTTCCTTAGTGTTCATTCTTAGGCGCCTAGCCATGCCTTTTACTTTAGCAACTTCCACTTCCACAAGTGTGTTAGTCTGATGAAGAGCTGTCGAAAACGAATTTGTCCTCGGATAGGAAATTAGGTATTAACGAATATATACTTCAGATGAATTTAAAAAAAAACTATTTCAATATATACAGCTTGGCAGCATTTTTATCCAAATATGAGACAATGTCAAATAGTAGGCAAAAATAGACAAGGATAGTTAGTGTTGATGAACGAGCGTAGATCAAACATTTCCAAGTACACTGCCGAAATTTCTGCTTGCGATCGATCAACATGTCGAGTTCCAAGGAATTGTATTAAGCTGGACGAACCAGTGAGGGTCGCATGCACAATATGATAAGAGGTAGTGACCGATATTCATTAGAGGTCACAAAAGCAATCCGTATCGCAAAGCAAATAGCAACAAACCACTTCACGTACTCAGCGTCGAAAGTGCGTAATCGGTAGTTGAATTCAAGCGTAGACCTGAGGTGCATATAGAGGACACTAAACCGAGTAGTCATTTAACTTAACCATCTGCTGGCAAACCTGAAGTGTTCACCTGGAAATTATACAACCAGAGTGTACAAACCACATACGAGACAGTACTGATGGTTTAACTACCCAGGTCACTTCAACGGTGTAATCCAAACAAGCACTGAACACAAATCACAACAACTGTGTGAACCAGTTGTGAAAAAGGCAGATAAGACACAGCTGAATTACTGACGACAAGAATTTGATCGATTCCCATGAAGACGAATACGACAAAGATCGCTCTGCACTGAAATGTACACTTACGAAAAGTGCGTAAAAACCGCGAAATTTATCTGATCAAGCGAACCAAACAGAGGGAGAAGGCATTTTTTAAAATAGTGTTTTCTCTGACTCGTGGCTGCACTAGTCGTCGACAAGATATGTGAATAAGATTGCTCATGAATTTACAGCAAGCCACAATGACTTGACAGATGGGATGGACGCTTTAAGACAGCGTTCTGCTAGCATGTACTCGTCCATTCGGCTGTAGACGTTGAAAATGATAGGCTTAGCTATAACATTCTTGGCGTTCCGAATTCGTTGTGGAGCATGAATTATTGCAATGTGAAAAATTCTCGGTCCAAGTTTTCCTCTCTAACGCTTTCGTAAGATGACGATTACAGGTTGTTGTCCAGAGTGACCACATTCTTTCGCTCCATATGATAACTAAAGACGTGCCTGGACATCATATGACAGCCATAGAGCTGTTAGTCCTGTCCCAATTGCATCCAAATACCTGCACGTCTCATAAGATGGCGGCTTCCAAATCATAGGAAACCTGAACCACGACAAGAACAAGTTGATTTTCGACGTGGTCTTGGGTATACTGACAATATGTTAACTTGGTGATGGATACTACAGTATCAACACTGATTTCATTAGTCAACGGTCGTGACAGTTTGGAAACCGAAGTTTGCTTTTTGTTCAGTCAATCCATACGTTCTTCGCAATCGACTTTATCACGGAGGGTTTTCGGTTAAAATCTCCTGTTCTGTTAAGCAATCCAGAACCCTAACCACTTTAAGTAGAGTTATATGGTAGATAATATTCTTGAGGGGATTGTCAGAAGTTCCGAGGATGCTGAAACTAAGAGTCTGTCAGACGACATGCGCATCGATAGTTAGTAACGGGCCACACTGCCTCACATAGGCTTAAAACAGACAATGAAGATTGTGTGGGGCAGTCCGAATGTTACTGATGGTCTATGTGGTATGAACTTCGCACGTTCAGAGTGTGAACTGCTGTTACAGGATTGGGCTGAATCTGATTACGTCTCTGATAAACCAAGCTTGTAACATTTCTGAAGTTGCTCATGAGTATACTGAAAGCAGCCAAACCCCTTCAAATGTGAAGTAGCAGATATGTTTGATTGTTGAATAAATGCGAATGTTACAATGCATGTGTAAGCGCAGTTTGGCCTTGCGAATCAAAGACGTGGCGCATTCGTGCAGAAGATTTCCACAAGATTCCGATATTTGGATACCGCTGTCTGTCGGCTGATCGGTAACAAATGAGTCGAACAGGTGAGCAATACAGAAAACTGTATTTGAAATATGTGCAAGTTCGAGTCATATAATTGATGCAATGAACATGAACAGCCTTTACAAGCTGGTTAACGTATGCTGTATACCGACGAGGTGTCTGTCGCATGGCGTTCCGCTAAATGTGGTTGTTGCTTGTGGATAAATCCCAATGCAGTCAGGCAATGAAAGCTAAGAAAGCTTTAACCGTCACGTTGAGTAAAGTTAAATGATACCGTTCGTCAGGTTGAGAGGTTTACGGTCATCTAGACAGTCGGTCGAAAAGGTCCACAGACACGGTCATGTTGCATTTAGTAACAAGCCTGTAATCTTGATATTGCTGGCCCGTCTTCCAGAAACTCTAGGTTAGTTTTCCTACGTTAAATGTTAATATAAATTCATCAGTCAGTCACTTCTTGGACTAACGTCGAAACCAAGAACAGTTGAAACAAGTGTGGCTCATGATGAACAGCAGTGAATTGGCTTGAGAAACATCGTGTTTGACGCTGTTAAACGATAACAACACGAATTCTTCAGAAATGGTGGTAAGTATTCACTATATCAAAATTAAAATAGAACACCATAAGTTTAAACGGTGATTAAGAGGTTTGGTTAACTGTTGTAACGCTGGTTAATACGACTTCCAGCTATCCCGACTGATTGCAAAAGACTCAGCAATGAGGCACGACAAAAGATGCCTAGTGTGTTGTCAATAAAGCATTATATATGAAATCAATACAGCAGCCGGCTTCATTGACTTCGCTTCAGTAGCTTGGCTTTGGCCTTGACCGACGACTGTGTTGGTCACCCAGTGACATGTTCCAGGGTTGTTGCTCGGTCCATGCATACGTCCTGTCTGGTGCACTTGTTTGACCTTTCGGTAGGTGCCGTGATGCGCGTCCCAACTGAGATCATTTTGTCTCGAGCTGTTCGTGACAATAACGAGGAAAAGTAAGGAAATGGAAACCGCCCTTGCTTCAGGGAACACCAGCAAACTCTTTAAGCTGATCCGTGCCATCGGTCCCAGGCGACCGTCCATCAGTGAAATTATCAGCGGGACAGATACCACACTTATCTACAATAAGCCCAGTAGGTTCGAGCTTTGGAAGGAACATGGTGAGGGTCAATTAAGCTGGTCGACTGAATCTACTGCGCTGCTGCTACAAACGTGTAACCTAAAACTCTATACCTTTTTCCATACTAATTTCTCTTTTAGGCATAAGAATGTATCTTTCCTGTAAAAGCCTTTCGTTTTAGTGCGGTAGAATTTCTCCATTGTATTTTCAGTCTGTGGAAATGGTTTGTGATTGGTCAAATGGACTCATATTTTGCGGCCTTTTTGACTGCGTCGGTAGTCATCCACTACACTGACGTCAAGCACCACGGCAGCGCCGTCACGAACTGCGATCACATCGGGTTTGATGAACGAGCTCGCTGTTAGCACTCGCAACTCCTCGAAGACTATCTAGCCCAAGTCGCGCAGTCGTTTAGCCAGGTCTTTGACCACACGGTTGTGCCGAGCACAACGCACGTCATGGGTGATCCAGCATGACTTCAGAATATGAGCGAGGCTTTCTGGTTGACCGCAGTTGCCACGGCAGAGAACTGAGTGGTCACTTCGGCCACCTCGTGAATTTCGGACTTTAGTCTGCAAGAGACTACATCTGATCTGCATGGCACGAATAAAGATTATGAGGAAGGTGCGTTCTGGATAGAACAGTCAACCATTAGAGAATGGAGGGCGTGATACTACCTGAAGACCACGGTTGTTTAGCGAATGAAAGAGCCTATCTATCCACGGTGCGTGGGCTTCCTCTTTGTTTGCTAACACTACACTCTGAACGCGTACCGGGACGTTCATTTTCCTCAAGATACAGGCCAAACGAATTATCTCTGACCACATTCTGCAGAACTGTGTATTGGCTGGAAAGCAGTCTTTCCTCTCGAGATTTGCACGAGATGGGAACAGTGGTGGACAAACTCAGGATGCCCAGACCGCCCAAACGAATTGGGGTGTGTATGTAGCTGATTGGTGTATCTTTAGGGAGGAGAAACTAGTGCCGAAAAAGCTGGTGAACAGTGAGCGTGTTATGGTGGACTTGGCTCAATACTAACGAGTGATTTATCTTCGGGATCAGATGCTGTCTCAGTTCAACGCGTTGATTTGGCTCTAAGGGCGCTTTGGTGGTTTTATCCACCATCGTACGGAGCTGCAGACGGTGATCAGTGAATGCTTTACCTTTCCAGGTGAACGGGATACCGAGATAGGTCATCATGTCAAAGGCGCTTAGTGAGTGGATAATGTGTGAGTCGAACTAAACAGAACCGTTAGAGACAGCGGTTGCATTGTGTTTATGGTAATTGTGGATAACCATGAACTTAGTGTTGTGTATTTTGACCTTCAACCCGGATAGTTCCATGGCACTAGTGGCGGTTGCAAGATTCTCGGAGACGCGTAGAATTCTCGGCCAGAGAGATCAGATCGTCGATGTAGGCGAAACCGCTAACCAGTGTATCGTGGAACTGATAGCCAAGATCCAGTCGAGATAGAGGCATCACCCTATCCATTGTCACAATGAATAGAAGCAGGGACAGTGGGTCACTCTAGCGAACAGCACGCTGGGGCCAGAGAACGGAGCTACTGAACGTGACGGAACCATTCTGATAGTAGTCGGCAGTGTGATGCGTTAGAGGTGGAGAAGCACCGAAGGCTAGGGCCGATCTAGTAACCGAATCCTGTGAGATAGAATTGAACGCTCTGGACATGTCGGTAAAAGCCTCACAGACTAGGAGACGTGGTACATGAGTTTCGGAGCAGCGCGTGAGGTAGTGAAGTTGCCTCCAGGAAACCGTCACGGTGTAGGAATGCAAACCGAAGAGCGGGCAGTTGCATGCGCGTATTCTAACGATCGGCTAATACCTTGTGAAAATAGCGCATCAACGTTGAAGACATGGCGATAGGTCTGAGGTCGGTGGGAGATGAAAGACTGTTCACTTTGGGAACAAGCGTTATGCGGGAGAGGCGTAAATGGATTGGAAAACCTTGGGTAAGCTGGAAAAGGTTGA
Source organism: Paragonimus heterotremus (assembly GCA_013368495.1). Classification (NCBI taxonomy): domain Eukaryota; kingdom Metazoa; phylum Platyhelminthes; class Trematoda; order Plagiorchiida; family Troglotrematidae; genus Paragonimus; species Paragonimus heterotremus. The sequence continues at coordinate 53,529 of LUCH01002605.1, forward strand.
AGTATTCGGCCAAGGCATCAGCTTTTATGGGCTTCAAATGTTTGGGCAACAGTTTGTCCAAACCTGGAGCGGTGCTTTCCATGTTCTTCAAGGTGCGCGATACTTCTCTAGTGATCGGGTAGATCAAAGACCGATCCGGAGGCCGAATCATGTGCGATGGTGACTCATCAACATGCGGATAAGCCGATAATGCCTCGGATCAGTATTCGTGTCAATGCATACATGCATACACCAGTTCTAAGCACCATCTACGGTCCACCGCATGTACTACTGCCAACGACAATTAACTAAACATGTATATAACGTTACGCCTGAGGCCATTTTTTCTCAAGTCCAATAAATAAGCCGTATTTAATCGGAGTTCGTCGATCTTGTTTTACATTGTTGATATCCATCGGTTGAGAACAGCAGCACAATGCTGCCTGTGGACCAATGAGAACGCTGGAAAACGGTTCTGGGTGAGATATGCGCGGCTTAAAGATAGAAGTAGCCGTTTTATTCAGTAAAAAGCAGAAACTCTAGTAGTCTATTTGAGCCATATGCATATATGCCAACACAAGGGAAAAGTTAAGCCAAAATGTTTGCAGCGTCAGACAAAACCCTTTTAAAAGCAATCGAACAGAAAACCAGCGGCATTGACTACATCATCATCATAACAGCCATGAGCCTGACCAAAAGGTACTGTGGCTCGGGCCGCCGCACACCTCAACAGTGACGTGGAATATCCTAGAAGGAAACGTTACTAAGAAGGTTGAGAATTAATAAGAAAAGACTGGGCGGAAGAACTAGAAATGGTATGGATACAAGAACGCCATTGACTGCGACACATCACCATCTCGGATAGCGTCTCTAACCAGCGGTCTGAGTGATCACGAGGACCACATCTAGGCAGGCGACACCTATCCACTTTGCTCAATGGAGCAGTCAGAGTCTTCATATTCCGTGACCA
>LUCH01002605.1:58060-80823 GCA_013368495.1 Paragonimus heterotremus
CCTAGTCAGCATAGCCCGCCGGATCAAAACAGTACACAAGCCCGACCACCACGGCAAGGTAGCAGTATAGATCGGGATTGACTACATATGTGTACGCATGACCTGTTATGAGAATGATCAGATGACAATGTGACTTTGGTTGCCGCAGTGAAGAGGGACATTTCAAAAAGAAGCAATAATAATGTTTGTTCAACTAGTATTAGGCAGAACAGCGAGCAACAGTGCAGTTACATGCACGCTCTTGACAATGGCACATTACCATATCGGTTGGTGTTTCCAACGGGCGTTTTTTTTTTGACAGTTATATATCTCAGTAACAGACTCAACGCAGCAGTTCATTCAGGGTCTGCGGAACTCTCGAACACTCCGTGAATATCTCCAACCGTTGGTGGGTTGAATGAATAATGATCTGTGGAGTGAACGTTAAACTGGCGTAAATGCGTACGTGACCCAACCCACGCAGATTATGCGTTTGTACTAGTTGACCAATTGATCATGTACCTAGAATTGTCTGAAAACGCACTGACGTGCAGTCGCGTTACTCACACGATCACCCCGATTAGTGTAGGCAAATTGATCGAGACAATGAAGATCAAACACCGACGAATCTGTTCACAGCTTCGTCACAAACAGACCACGTTTTCGAATTACGGAGCGATATTGACCGCACGCAGATTATATAGCTGTTCTCATTTAATGCGGAACATTTTCCGGGTCCATAATTGGCTATGATATGCCCACAGCTACAATAATAATGAGTGGAATGACGCTATCTGTGTAGGTGGAACGGAAAATAACTCCCATTAGTATACGACACAATAAATTATTTTGACAATCTCCCCAATGTGATCACATGGGAACTGTAATTTTGTGCGTCGCCCAGTGTGGCCAGCTGACTTACACCCGTGGCGCTGTATGCGCCAGTGATCACTCACCACTGGGTTTCATACCAAAACACAGCACCTCACCTTTAAGATTATTGGAATACCTCCACCATGCATTAAGACTAAGCTTTCATTCGTCATATAATATCACACATTCACGCTGAGACATCTAGCGAACGCGAAATACACCTTCAGTGAAACAAAAAACAACACTGTCGTAAAGTCGGGGGAGGTTGATTTTCACATATTTCGGAAATCAAGTCATGACATGCAAACAATTCTCATCGAAAACCTTAGAATGATGGTGACTGGCACTGACAGAGAAACCAGCTGTAGTGAACGCCAATGTGCACACTCTGCGCTTGCCCCGCTTAGACAAGGGTGATGTTGGTCGGCTTATATTACTATGCGTCCGTGAAAAGATGAGAAACTTAGACAATTGGTTTCGATTTCAAAATCATTTAAAGAGCTCTCGTGGGCTCAAATGTGACCTTCTCAAGTTCCCTCAGCCATGTAGGTTTTGTCACAATGTAAGCAGAAGTTCACTCGTCCGACTTGCTGTCTGCTTGAAATCGCGATGAGTGCCCATCCGTTCCTGATCATAGATCTGTCATAGCAGACTCACCATACCGTATGTACTGGATGACATCTCGTAGCATGTGACTGCTGTTTACGAACGCCGACATCACTAAGATTACGTATGTGTCATGATTAGGGAGTCAACCGGGCGTGACCACATGGAGGAATTTACAAAGATGCGGCAAGTTTTGCAACGTTTTTTTCAATTTTGAATAGCATAAACCATTGTCAAGAAACATCGTGTAGTAATGGGTGATGACGTAGGTTAGCTGGAAAGTAGCAGGTACTTAATGGTTTCATGCAATGGAAGCGCGCATAAATTATGAGGTGATATAATAACGTCGCAAGGTGTACAAGTGTCACCATGTAAGCCATGTATTCTGAAAAGGTTTCGAATTAAACACATACAGGCATTTAAGTAAAGCACAATTCAACTTACCTAGAATAGGGTACATGAGGAGAATTTTACGTTCAGAAATGTTTGGAGGCAGTTTAGCGTAGTATACTTTCACTTCCTTGGAATTCTCTTCATCTGTTGCTTGGATCAAAATTTTCCCAATTCGAATCGAACGACAACAGTCACGAAGCCCACGTTCCATAGCCTCACCGGACCGCACCACGGAAACACCACAATTTCCACGCAAAAATTTCACGCCCTGAAATTGATGTCCTGTCGTTTAAAAATGCATAAAAACGGTCAGACTGCGAAAAAAAACATGCTTCAATAAAGTGAAAAACTAACCTAAACTGTAAAATGTGCGCGTGTGTCCATTAAAAGAAAACTATAAGGATGAAAGTCTTGTTAGAACAAGCACATTAACCATCTCTACGAATCTAGGTTCACTATGAAGAAACATACAGAATAAACTACAGTTCAACACTTCAAGCTGCAACTACCTGCCTGGTTTGATGTGATCGAACGAAGATGACCAATGTTCATAAAAGAGCTGCGAATAACTGAACTCAAAAAACGGTAAAGAGAAACTAAGTGATATCATCTCATAACTATCATACTACAAGCGCTATATAGATTATACCTTGCTGTCTTCCGAAAATCTGGAGGTAGCTGAACAATTTATTCTGCGGCGCAACAGCGTTCACCCCCACCTCAAGGTGACATGTGAAGCAGAGGTTGGACATACTCATCACACGAAGAACCGAACGGATCAATAACGCGCAGCACTTATAAGAAACTAATATGGTCTGGTCAGTATGTGCATTTCATTAGTTTCAACCCGGTGAAATATAAGCGGAGTTTGGTGAGAACGTTGTTCATCAGAGCACGACCTGTTTGCACATCTGGCTGCGTTGAGCAGGAACTAGAGATGCTTAAAACGACCTAGGAGAGCAATAGGCGCCCTCAGCGTCGCGTCGAATAAAGACCCAAAAGCAGTAAGGATGATGAGGTCTCTAAGAAATCACTATTTACTGAGCTATCATTCGCGACGTTGCGAACAACCCAACGAATTGTCTCTTCGTTGAAACGTACATACAATGCTGCTGAACTGAAAGTCCGTAATCAGACTCGCAGGTTACCTGTGCCTATAATCAAAGATCACCCTATTGGCGCCAAATCACGGTGTTTGCCAATACTCATGTGACTGCGGAAAGAGTTACATACGCAGAACCGACAGATCATTGATCTCAACATTCAAAGGCATGAATCCAAGTGGGTTCACAAACGGGTCTCACAACCGGGGACAGAGAATCGTAAGCCCGAGCTTCGTCCATCGGACGACATATTCTGTCAACTGACCACAACCTCAGCCTTCACAATGATAGTATGCCAACACAACTCACAATTCCTGAAATCTGAAATCGTTGCAATAAACCGGTTTAAATTTGTGTTGTGTGTACAGAAACAATTAATTGTGTATTTTAGGCTGCCATGGTCATAAGTGAGTGTCGTTCAGATTACAAGATTGGTCGTTCATTTTTTTGTTGTTCGTTGCTTTGTTCATAATCCCTCTCAAGTACTGTAGACGTTAAATCAAAAGTTTTCCGTGTTATTGGTTATTTGATACTGGCGTGCCAATACGAGATGCTAGCATCTACTAGTGTTCGTCTTATAACTGTTTTGTCCAAAGTGATAACTGTGTGCATCAGTCAGAGCAATCGTCGAAGGAACACGATTCAGCAATATTTGGCCCAGCGCGTGGTGTCGTGACGGCGATAGACCTGTGAAGTAAACACCAGGAAGTAAAAAGGTCGTTAATGGAGATGTGTGCACTAAGACCTTGAAACGAATAGAAACCAGTAAGTTCAGTCAATCCGATAACTCATAAGAATGATTGATGAGATGTGTGTAGGTGTATGCCACCTTGGCTTGGTGGTCAGCTTTATGTACTGTTTTGATTCAGCTGGCTATGCTGATAAAGACATCGGTCTCTTCAAATTCATGCGCGTCAGATTGGTTGAAGGGGAGCAGCCAGACAAACAGCAGATGCGCTCGTTGTGGTTGGTGCCACTGTGTTGTAGTCTGGCCCAGCTGGATATTTGTTCTTGACTAGTGTAGTTTTAAGTGTATATGACTTGTTTGCCTCTACAACTGTATTGGTCTTATATGAGTGTGTCGAGTTTATAGGTGCGTAGCCCTTGAGCATGTACATAGCTATTGCAACTCGATTGTTTCTGGTGGTCGATGTGGTTGCGTTTCTGCGTGTGTGTCAACCCCTGCTTTGTAGTACAGGCTTTTGAGGCAAAGCCTTTGGTTGAAGGCCCTAATCACTCTCCTCTCTAGGTCTTGGCGTGCTGATAGTATCCCAAGTCCAAATAATCTGTGCAGGTACAGTATAAACCAAGTATCATACTGCATCGGCTGTTGCGCAGGATAAACCAGGTCGTCTTATCTGCTGTTTGCGACAAGACAGATAGGTGAAAATATGCTACTGTCAGATACTCACCCTCATATTGCTCCCCAACATGAACCCTCGAGCAGATAGTGTTCACCCAAGTCTCAGCACCCCGAAGACCAACTTGGAACCTGTAATGTGCACACGCTGCTGGACCAATGCATTACCACGGAACGGTCAGAACGTTAAGCTGCAATCATTGTCATCGAAATCAGCCGCTACAGAATCGATGTAACAGCTTTGAGAAAAACAAGGCTTGCAAACCAAGGTAAGCACCGAGAAGCAAGTGTTAGGTACACCTGCTGGATAAGCGGCCGGACAGACGATGTTCGGGAGCATGCTGTTTGTTTCGTATCCGCTGATGGCTGAATCAGCAGCATCAGCCATTAAAACCTGCCATGCATCGGCGACTTGTTTGAGGTAATTGTGCCACAAGCCTTAGCCAATATGGTTCAACTGTCACACTGATGATACAAAGGACTAGTCTTATGATCAGCTGTCCACCATAATCCGGTCGGCACCGATGAGTGACCGGTTGTTTATCCTGGGCGACTTGAACGCTCGAGTCAGGCGAGACTCGGTGGCTCGGCCGGGGGTCCTCAGACCCAACGGCATTGGCTCAGTCAATGAGAACGGTGATCGTCTGCTCCACTTGTGTGCAACTCACGAACTGGTCATCAAAGGCACACGATTCCAGCCGGATGCAAGCAACATCACGACGTGGACTCATCCACGAAGCAGTCATCACCATTTGCTTGATTACGTGATTGTGTGGCTGTGCGATTTTCGCAGTGTGCGACAATGAATGTAGCACAGACAATAGACCAAATCGTTTATCCATGTTTGCAAGCCTATATATATGCAGACCCTCTGGACAACGGTAGAAGCTGGATGTCAGACGATGTGAGAATCCCGAAACGAGCACTGCCTTTCAACATGCAGTTGCCACTCGTCTGAAAAGCGTTCCTGTATCCATCACCCCAGAGAATATGTAGTAACACCTCAAAGAGCAGATCACATCAACAGCAGCCACCGATCGCCAGAAACGTCCAGACTGGTTCGACAAAAACAACACGGCCATCTCTAACTTGAAAAAAGAAAATAATGCAGCGTTTACCGCTCCTACGATGGACCCGGAAATAGAAGACAAGAGGACGTTATTCCGGAGCACACGCCGTCAATTGGCCGAATGTGTTCGCAGAATCAAGGATGACTGGTGGAGGAAGCAGGGCGAACGGAAGCAGGGCTGAACTGATCAAGGACAACACATGAGGTTCTACGATTCGCCTAAGGCGATTTTCGGTCCATCCGTCCGGTCTACTGAAGTAATGGTTGATGTAGGCACCAGCACCTCGTGCACCCAACCAGAGGATACCATGAGAGTCTGGTGCTAACACTTTGGTAGCCTACCAAACCCTCCTGCTACCATTGATTAGGTGACCACGAAAAGTCTGCAAGTTAAATGAGCAGTTAATGCGCGGCCCAGAATGAAGGCACCGGGTAGACAAGGCAACCATTGGTGCTACAGGTCGTGCTGACATGACTGTATGGCGTTACGATCGGTGCCTCTGCGAGTGCGATGGCCGTCTGGGATAAGTAAATCACCAACTTGCTCACAGCACACCGTCGACCAACAGAAGACGAGTACGTTAGGCTCAAGTAGCTTATATGAGTTATATCCATTTTTTCCTTGGTTGCATCCACCAAGGGCCACTATCCTCTGGCAACTCACCAGCTGCACCTTTTAGAAACCTGGGTATCTGTGGGCTTTGTTGGTGCACCGTATGTTGAACGTTTTCTCTGTTTTCTTAGTCTAACCTTGCAGTTTGATTCTACTCCATATCCTCTCTAGAGAGCACCAATAGGTACTCCTGCATCTCTACTGGTGTTTAACGCAAACGAGTTAAAATGTACAAAATGCCAAACCACAAGACAATCACAAAAGTTCAAATTTCGAAACCAGAAGCCTTGTTCGAACGCTTTTTCACAGAACACGGAGGCTAGGCGCAGATGATAATCTACCACAATAATTAAGCACACTCAAAGCTACGCTGCTGGCCAACAGGTACGTCTTGCAATTTATCAAGAAATATAGCAGTGTCATCACCCAAGGATACAAGAAACAACGGTACCAAAGAAGACAGTATACTTAGAACTCCCGTTTCAAAAGGACGGCAGGTCAACAATGACAAAAAGACGTCTAACAGCTGCGGTATCCAGATCTCATAACGCTGTAAAACTATGTATAATACAGCGAACCAAGGCCTTACCAATCTCCTCGGCTACGAACAAACAACCTACGCCTGTCACATCCCGTTGTGTATAAAAATATTCCTGTAGTTGCAGTATGAGCTACATAGGGAGGACAAACCGACAGCTAACTTCTCGTATCAAGGAGCATGTTCCCAAGTGGCTGGAAACACACCTAGCAACGCCAGGCGCGTGCATAGAGGCCGACGGACGGCACACAGCATCATCAATAGCGAAGCATGTGACCCAAACCGGACACAGAGACAAGGTTTGTGACGCATTTTCTGTGATTTTCCAAAATCACCGGAAACGTATCCTCCAGTTTGCTGAGGCTTTGGCAATCAGACGTCACAATTCCCTCTTATGTGTCCAAAAACAATTTGTGTTGACATTGCGGCTGCCCTGGTAGTCAGCATCCCCTTCTCTTTAGTCCTCATTTCCGTGTCTGTCTGTTTAGGCCCCTAAGCCATTATTTCTGTCCTGGGGAACCGTAACTTAATGTTTGAAATTAGTTACATGTCCATGTGGGATCAGAATGTACGAAATGTTACTCCGGAGAACATCACATGAATTGCGTCTTCTCACTGCCTTATTCAAGTTCATAAAGGGAACAAACTGCTTCGAAAACCAGTTGAGTTGCTACCACGGCAGCATCAACGTCACAAACAGTTCTTTTTGTATACACAAAATGGGGTGACGGTATTTAATCGCAATGACCTCGACATATTGTAGCAAATGTTTATTTCGAATAGACAACAAAACACGAAATGACTTCGATGAGTCAACCACATGTTGCGTCACCAGGTGATGCTTGGCAGTCAATGACGCTGGCTCCTTTCGGGTGTTTGTTGTCGAGTTGCCTGATTGTGTGACCGTTTGTTGAACCCACTTCGGTAAGTGTTCGGTAACCCTGATTCCAAATTGGCGCTCAGTTCTGCTAACATAGAGTGATCCGCATCCACATTTTTATCCATAGATTACGTTTGATTTGGCGAACTTAGGCGTCGATTGCTTAACCGGGGACGTCGGAACTCGGACTGTTCTATACACGATAACTGGTTTCGCGGCTAAGAACGTGCGTACAACAGCTGACCTTAAGCGTTGTTCAACTATTCGACACACATTGTCTCCCCTGAACGGCAGTTGTAAAACTACTGTCTTTTTGGCGACTGTGGACTGGGAATTATTTCGTACATTGCTGGTGTTGAACCCAAACATTCGCTACACCTTAGAAAGTGAGATTAATGACCGACTGCCGATTCCGGATCCATTCAAAGAACTATATATCGAAAGAATACGTCGACCGGTCAGTACCTACACTTTGATAGCTATGTCTCAGTAGCATATAAAAGAGGATTGGTACGAACGATATTTGACCGGGCCAGACGCCTATGCACTAGTGACATCCTGAATGACGAACCCCGTCAGACAGAACAGACTTTATTAGACAGGGGTTATCCGGGAGGATTTGTACGAAGGTTCAACACCAGCAATGTACAAAATAATTCCCAGTCCACAGTCGCCAAAAAGACAGTAGTTTTACAACTGCCGTTCAGGGGAGACAATGTGTGTCGAATAGTTGAACAACGCTTAAGGTCAGCTGTTGTACGCACGTTCTTAGCCGCGAAACCAGTTATCGTGTATAGAACAGTCCGAGTTCCGACGTCCCCGGTTAAGCAATCGACGCCTAAGTTCGCCAAATCAAACGTAATCTATGGATAAAAATGTGGATGCGGATCACTCTATGTTAGCAGAACTGAGCGCCAATTTGGAATCAGGGTTACCGAACACTTACCGAAGTGGGTTCAACAAACGGTCACACAATCAGGCAACTCGACAACAAACACCCGAAAGGAGCCAGCGTCATTGACTGCCAAGCATCACCTGGTGACGCAACATGTGGTTGACTCATCGAAGTCATTTCGTGTTTTGTTGTCTATTCGAAATAAACATTTGCTACAATATGTCGAGGTCATTGCGATTAAATACCGTCACCCCATTTTGTGTATACAAAAAGAACTGTTTGTGACGTTGATGCTGCCGTGGTAGTAACTCAACTGGCTTTGAACTTTGACCTTTTGTGATTGTCTTGTGGTTTGGAATTTTGTGAATTTTAACTCGTCTGCGGTAAACACTAGTAGAGATGCAGCAAAATCTACTCGGGCATAAATCGTGTAATTTCAGTCATTTGTCTGCGCCATTCAAAATTTTAACAGGAAATGGTTGTTTCAAACTTCGGATAGTTCCACAGCGGCCGAACAATGGAATTTAGGTGACTGCTTACCCTCGTTTTTGTTGTTTGATTTGGTATGAACAAAATACAGTGCAGTTAGACGGTGCAGAGCGTATATCGCACCGTGAGGCCGCAATCGTTAGGCGATATAGGGTGAATTGTATTACCTGTATACTGTCACCAAAGTATGCGACATCATCGGCACGAACGGAGTCAGCAATCTTGCTGGCGAGGAGCTCTATATCATCACTGCTGAGACTATCCGGAACTTTTTGTAGAATATGGTCGATTGCAAATGTGAAGAGAAAAGGGGATACGACAGCAGTATTGCACTACAACGAAGACAGTGAAAGATAGGGGCGGTTTGTCATAGGCCCCAACTCTGTCTGGAGACTAAGCGTAGAAGTTATGCGTACTTGTCAGCAAACCTCTTTCACCAACAACCAATCCCACAGAACAGCGCTGTCCAAAGAATCACGGGAGGTTTTTATGACTAGAAACATCGTTACTGGTGATCGACCGTTGACGTGGTGAAGTTTGGACAGTTGATGGGGTTGGAGATTTGGCGAAGGCAACTATAGTTTGTGGGAATTACAGTTTGCCCTTCGCGACACTGTTATTCACAATTTTCGGATAACCTGTGCAGCGCAGGGAACATCAAAAGCATGGGGGTTCAACCACAATCAGATTGAGTCCTTAATGACCGGTGAAAACGTTATACGAGCGTTTCCTAAAGAGGGGCGTAACTATCAGTTAAGTGAAGACTGGGAAATTCAACCTTTTAAACTAAAAAATAACGAGCGTATTTTCACCACTTCCCAAAGAACCGGAATAAAGTATTCTGGGTCAGGTGGCTCGCAGAGTATCTTCCGGCTCTACGTTTCCGAAGGAAGGTCTCACTGGTTGATGCAGAGAGTCAGATGAACTGCGGCTGGTTAGTAATGTCACTGTCAAAAGAGCAACAACTTCTGATACTTCCCGGTCGTTTATGCCGCGGAAGGGGGTTGACTTGAGGGACCCCACCCCGAGCCTCTGACTCAAAAGTCTGACCTGCGAGACAACAGGATATATGGGACCCCACCCGGAGCCAATGACTCAATAGTCTGACTCAATTGACAGTGAGGGGCTTGCCTAGCCCGAGGGCGCAGTGAATAAGACATTGATGTCTCATTCTGAGCACTGCTGCGCGCAGTGGATGTACTCGAAGCTACATCAGGCTTTTGAGAGATACCAAATGTTTTTCGACCGTATTGGATAATACGCCGACGGTCACGATCAACCGTTGGGCGATCGGAGTGCTCTTTGTTTGAGGGTACCTTTTCTAACCCCCTTCTTCCTGATACGGAAGACAGCAGTGCCGCAACTATGAAAATAGTTCTGCTGTATGCCCATAGAATCGTGCCTCACTACCTAAGCACTCCTATGCGGTCAGCAGTGCGACATACAATCCTATGAGTGTAACTGCTTTTCGTCTGACTGCTCCCCTTTGGCCTGTCTGACAAGGTTGCACCTGGAAGGACCGGAGACCTAGTCAGCATAGCCCGCCGGATCAAAACAGTACACAAGCCCGACCACCACGGCAAGGTAGCAGTATAGGTCGGCTGGAGGTGCTCAGCCTGAATCCCCAGGCACCTTTGAGGATCAGTGAACCTTCAGTTGTTTTGTAGATTACTTCACAGACACCGGGTCATTTGGTACTAATGGTCCGTATAAGATTAAACAACTTCTAGGAATATCCGGAAGCACCAGTTAATTCCATGTCAGTTGAGCGTTCTGACCACCAGGTTTGGCAAACCATTGGTAAGGCAAGTATAGAGTAGAGCCTCAGAGAGAGGTGCACTGTGCAGTACTCGTTGTCTACCGATAGTGGACAACGCGTGCTTACTATTTCATGAGAATACACAAAGACACAGTGATTAGTAGCACGGTGAACCAATCCAAAATAATTAAAACAAGCAAGGTAAAAAGTCTCCAGCAGGCGCGCCCAGTGTTAATCCAACTTATCTGGTGAAATGAAAGTCACCCAACAGCTTGTTCAAACAAATTGAGTCAACTCCCTTGGGCACTGCCGGAAGGCACAGACACTTCGGCATAGACCAACGCGAAGTGAGCCAGCCGAAAAGCTTATCTGGATGCGAAGACTGCGATCGCGTGTAAGTGGTATCCAGTTTGAAATAACAAATCCCTGAACTTTCACTATTGACCGTTGATTAGTGTAGGTGTTCAGCTGTTCTCTGTAGTAGGCAAACAAGGCTGTAGTAAAACCGTATTCAACCGAGCAGGAACAGACTGCAGTTCATTAGAATAAAAAAACTAGAAAACTATCTATTTAAAACTGTTATATCCAATGCATATCCGAAGAACTTTGTCCTAAGGGAATCGCTTCTTGAAACGACAAACGAACAGGAACAAGTCACATCAAACGTATCAGTTTACACTACGTTAGTAGCATTTTAGAAATGACAGCGATTACGACGTTTATTTGAAATCCAAACGGTGCACAAACTGATGAGAAACACTCGAATTATACCTACGAATGTCGAAGTCAAAACTCTCCTGAAAAAAAAACACATATGATCTGGTCTTCTAGAGACAATGGAACGAGTACTACGTTGCTCAAACAGGAAGACAACTGAACACAATAATACACGAACACCGACTGGTAACAAACAAGACCGAAAACCATTTGTATCGGTATACACGGGTGTTGAAGACAACCAACTCATTTTGAAGAACATGACAGTGCTTGGCAGGGAACAAGCCTGATATGCACGCGAATTCACTGAAATTTGATAATTAATGACAAATTCAATTAGCAAACACACTGGCAGATAACAGATCAACCAACCGGACGAAAACCGAAATAATGGATCAACCAACCGATCAGGAGCACCAACGGATAGATAAGCGAGCAGAAAGATCACCGATCAGCACTCACATTCTAGCATAGGCTGCTTGATCTTTGAATTTTGACGGCTTTGATGCTTAATATTAAAAGGTTCGACTTTTCAACTTCCAAACTCCCACCCAACACCAAAACACAAAGTTCCGAAAATAGTCTTAGATTAACTTCGGAATGGATCAGTAGAGAGATAGGCACCTATAACAAACAGGTTGCATTTGTTGTCACATAGCCTGCTCTCTTCGCAGCAGCACAGATGCCCGATGGCCCAGATGCCGTTGGTTTAGCATCTCCGGAAAGAGAAAGCAGCAGATGAATGACTGCATAATGTTCACGGTGGTAAGAAATTAATGGAAAAGAAGCAACAGCAAATGAAAATTCGTATAGCAGAACATTCGTAAAGGGACGAGCAGGTGATTGACAACACGGCATAATACCACAGAACGTAGTAAACAAACTATGTGGTTTGTCACGTAGTTTTCAATCTGGTAGACAATATTTCCAAACCATGTTCAGCAGGGTGATAAGGGTTTTCATAACCCACGACCAACCTTGCAATTCATCCCACTGGTCGAAAGAGGTATCAAACAACACGCAGTGGGCATACCACTCAGGAACGTACGCTATGTGACCCAACCAGCACGGCCTGTGCAGTTGCGTAACCAGTCGTGTCGACAGACTACCGCATTCCTCACACATAGCTGACGAAAACTAAGCGGTGGAGACAAAAGCAGTTAAGTGAAGAAGGTGAAGGTTCGCCTTTCCAGCAAACAGACTGTATCGGATTCGCCGAACAAAACTGTGCGTACATACGCACTGTAAACCCCCACCTTGATCGACAATCAGATGTGCATGTTATGTCACCAATAACGAAGGATTGCGAACGCAGCACGTGCACCACATCGAGTTAGTTACAGTAAAAGCGGACGACACGATGACACTCAGGTAATTGAAGCGGCAAACGGTCTCACGTAGCCCACCTGGAAAAACAAGGACAGGGTTAACCACAACCCCCTGAAAGTACAGAGTGCACGCCGCATAGACCAACAATATCATCTAAGCAGTCCTGCATTATCTTTAAATGATTTGTTTTAGGATTAAGTGAAGCAATGTTGTTCGCACACCCAATATCAGTACATATGCCGTCTGACGGAAGCTTAGTTTTAATATATCCAGAGTTTCAGATAGCTGCTTTCAGAATATTGTGCATTAAATAGTTGGTAGGAAATGGAACAACAGACACCTTCACAGGATTCCACTTGAAATCGGCGAGGCTCGAGGAGGTTTAACAAGAATGTGCATTATGTAGTCAAAGTGGACACAAAAGGATTCGCATTACTTAGAAGAGCCTGTAGAAGGATTTAACTAAAGATAGTCCGTGATGGAATCAATCAAAAAACATGTCAGGTAACTGGATAAAAGACAGCCTTCAGTTATCAGACTGTTATGATGGTTTATTGAAGGAAACGATGTCGATGTTGTAATGTCTGCCACAAAACAAAGATATGATCAATACATCTGCGACCACACCGGAAGCCAGCTTTTATATTTGGTTTTCTCTACATTTTAAAAGTCGTCACATTATGAAATGTGTATTTTGGATTATATTGAGGTCAAGATTAGCCTGTATATTCGTCTGCGTCCTGGTTGCGAGTCCTTTGAATATTTCATCCCTTTACAAAATCCGTACTGGATAACAGATCAACGAAATCGTCAACACGCTAATTGATGGCCTGAAACGGGCATTCGGATGAAAGGCTTGGCAACTACCCATCCACTCCACCCCATAATCGTTATTTCACCATTTCGTGGAAACACTGCACAGCTTCCCCATTGATAGGTAACTGCCTTCTCTTTGGGTCTATGTTTGCGTTCGGTTGGCACGGTGGATCACCACTCATAATCGTTCCTTTACCTTGTCGATCAATAGCACTGCGCGGCGTAGACTGGCATCGTCCATCTGAATGAAAACATCTCGAACTTCCAATTGCTGTAATGACGTCCCTCCGATCGCAACTACGTTGGATCTACTCCACTTAACTGTCATCTCATCCACTCTACTTGTAGTCGACTCTGTATACTTCAATGCAGTGCTTCTCTCTCTCTTTATCTGTACTCTTATTCGTGGAATACATCCATGACTATCTGGCATCACAGAAAACAAGGAAAACGTGCAATGGAACAATGGCCTGTGCTAGGTGGAGAGCTACTAAACAGTTGTATCCATTTATTGCACTCTTACATTGTTTTTCGTTTGCATTGTAGCTCACCACTGGCGCTTCATTTACTGCGGACCAGTCATTTTATCGCATCACTCTGAGCGTTCATCTCCCAACGTATTTGTCCAATCGATACGCATTCGGTCAGGGTTCGTTTCTCTTTTCAGTTTGAGTAGCGTGATTGAATGTACGATTAGCTGATCTGTTTAACAACTCAGGGACATGACAGCATGCAAAACATCCCACCCCGTTACTCACAAATTAACAATTGCGATCGGTTAATTCACATATCCACTTTGTTTCTATTCTTCTTGATTCCGAATTTACCTCTACACTTTTCGCAGTTCTTGTTAGCTATTCCGTTTTCCTGTCGATGTCACTGACTTTCAGCCTCCGATTTCGGCCTGTACGGACAGGCGCTGTACAACCCCGACTAGCCGGTCAGTATATGTGATTGCGCAAAATACAGGCATCCATATATTTTCATGTAATTCGGATTGAAAACTTTAAAGGGATCTTTGAAACGTTGAGTTCCCTTCGTCCAGTTCATTAAGGTGGCAAGAAGACATACACTGCGAGATGCAAGCATTTCGTTTATTCCCATCAGTCGATTACATGTGATGTTCATTCATTCCACTGTTTTATCGCTAAGCGCTTAACCCATATGACTGAATGTTTTATGTAATCAACTGATGAGAATAAACGGAATGTTTGCCTCTCACAATGCATGCCTTCTTGCCGTCTTAATGAATTTGAAGGAATCATTCCTTCACGAAACTCACATTCGTCATCTAGACTGCATTCGGTAGATCCAACATCAACAGATGTACCAGGTACTGGCAATGGACCTGGGGGTCTTGGGTGCCGCAAAACCTGGTACTATAAAACCTGTTCGCTGCCGGTTTTTTTCTTCAGCAAACTCTTGCATCAGTGTCAAACGCATTATTTTGATACCAGGTTCCGGCCTGTCTGTTTATTCAAGGAGCAGACAGCCTTCAGCATTCCGGTGAACGATGCTCTGGGTGTAGTGTACGGGCGTGTATCGCCCTTTGCTTCACGCTCTAGTCGTTCCAAATTCTGACAACCATCCCTCTAAGTTTGCATCAACGAAAAGGTTTGATCAAGGCAGCTTCACTACGTTATGTTCAAATAACATGCAACATAGGTATGTTAAGCAAGCTGAAACCGCCATAAACTTAGCTTCCCAGTAACACTACTGGAATAAAATAGAAAATGTCCCAAACAGATATTCATAGATGTTCCGCATCATTTCGCGCTCAGCATACACAGTAGTTCATGAGCTTATATTTCACCGGAACATTCATGGAGGCGAATGCAGACAGAATTACTGAACGTCGTACAAAAAGCGTCCTCTAGACGCAAAAATTTGTCAAAGAAAACTTATTCGATTAGCCTTCAATGTGTGCATGAGACCCTAGTCAATTTTGTTCTTGTATGCACAACCGTTTGCCCTGTCCGGCAAAGGCGCTCCGGAGTAGGAGTTATGTATCAAAAACGAGCTTGACCGTTTTCAAATTAGCTCACATTGTTTTCTCAAATGGACAATCCAAAACAGGTCACTTAATTTTTCGTGAACCAAGTTATGTACTGTATTTCTTAAAGTACGATCCACACAACTAAAATTGAGTGGCAATGATTCAAAAACGAAAAGTGTAGACAAAACCCACCGTCCACGCATATACCTATAAACAACGGTACCGTGTTAGCCGAAAACATGTGCAGAGGGTCATAACTCGAATACACACATTTACCGACCAAAACTGTTCCATATGGTTGAACACAATAGATATGCCTGAACTTTTGACCTAAGTTTCTTATATTCAAACATATCTGACCTACTAATTCACATATGACATTTATATGACATGTATAAAACACAAAATGACTATCTAAAGTGACAAACGAGCCACAACATATAAGAAAAAGGGCGTTATGGAAGGTAAAGAAGGGGAATAATATAGAGGGAAAGAGAATGAAAAACTACGATGCACACAGACTCGCAACACCAAAGCCAGACTTTTATTCTCCGACATATTAGACGGCGTCCTCAACTAAATGAGTGTCCTCCGGACTCCAATCAAGAAGCAGCGAGCACTCTATTAAAGTATGCTTCACGGTGAGTGCCTCTACATCCCGGAACCCAAGCCATGTACTGATCACTGGTTTACCATTTTCAGTCTAGCCCACCATTTGCAAACAAGGCACGAGGTGGCCGGCGGTGGGTTGGCATGCGTAAAAGGCGATCAAGTCAACAAACCCTGTGTGACGAGATTAGCTAGCACAAGGATCGGCAAACTACTGGTTCTGAAGACACGTGGGAAAACTGTCATTACTGACACGGTGTTCTCACTACCAGATACTCTATGAGTATCCTCCGAGTGAATGGACCAGGTTTCGCAGTCGTACAATAGGAATGCCCTTACGGTGGCATTATACACCCAGCTTCAACAGAAATACGGAGATCATGCCGACGTCATGGATGGCGTGATTTGGGAAACGCCATCCGAGCCTTCGTTATGCGAGATGAGATATCATCAGCCATTTCAACATCACCGAAACAGTTTCCAGAGTTCACGAACTTCTCAATGGTCAGAAAGATGGCAAAATAATATTGACGTATTCTAGTACATTTTGTGATGTACACTAATTTACAGCATGCTCATAAACGGAAAATGAAAAATGACCGATGAGACTTATCCTGAAGGTGAATGAGCAAATTCAAGTAGTCATCGTCACAGGCATGCGAGAGGATATGCGCTCGTTAACGTTACAACTACAGTCACCTGACAACATTAAGACTACTCACGATCCCCAAGCACATTAACAGTCAACAATAATTTGACTGTCCGAATGCACTCGCAGAGCCCATCCACTGTCACAGCCGATGGTAGAAAAAGCTACAACACTATCAACTTCATCTTGAAACCATGTATTCACAGGTGTATACCCACATCCACTCGTACATCTTCATTTACACCATAACATCTACCTACTGTTTCTGGGCCCACCGTTTTAGTAAAATTTTCCTTACAACCGCCGTATCAAGGAGCAAACAGCAACAAACAGGACTGCGAAGATTTCTAAAATATCTTAAGCAAAAGTGCGTATATGAGCAGGCATTAGAGAAACTGGCTGTTCTGTTCGCTGTATCGGTGCAACAGCACGGAGATGGGGTCGTGAGTGCATCGCCCATTGTGAACCCACCAGCACAGCAAACCTTTTAAAGAAAACATCAGGCGTGACGAAAAAACCAATGTCTTTGAAGCTAAATTGATTGTATTTAGCTCAGCCTTCTTACTAATGTTCATACTCACACGCTTTACTTACTGCGTCAACCTGATGCACCTGTTTGCAATGTAACTACATCATTTCGTGTGCAAACGTAACTAGCATATGCACACTAAATACTACTACATGCCGCCAGGGGCTTTAGTGTCACTATCATATAACTTGCCGTGGACGGAGTCTTCAATCTTATTGCATACATAGGTAGATCAGTGCCTTGTTATCACAAAAGGCGTATGAACATCACGCAGTGATCATAGACGTACAAACTCTGCTTCTGTCGCCTCAAGATATTCACAAGCTTCATGGTGCGGCAACATCGAAAATAAGGTGTCATGTGCGAGAATAGCTAGCTTTCCTATCTGGCTACGGCCTCATTGTGTGACGAACGATGAAATGTCGGTGCCTCTCTTTTCAGTGGAAGGTGGTGGCACATTTTGGTCGAAGGGTGACATTTCACCCGGTTGTCGTACATGTTGACTGAAGCTATCCTCAATGTGATGTCTGATGAAGCAATTAGCTGAAATCGCAATGTCCGCTCTCAATACCAGATGTGCATATATGATTACCTACCCCGTACGCGATTTGCTTGTTGTCGGGAAGAAACTGCTGATTTCTTCACATTCAGGTGTGATAAATGACAATGTGAAGGAAGCATACGCCCGGTCTCGAAGGTCTCGGAATACAACTCCCGGCATAGAGCATGCTGATCTACGTTAAGTAAGCAGGCGATACGGCTTCACTCATTTCTTCAGCACGTAATAGGTGGAACACGTCAAACCAGTTAAACGATAGCGGTGGCCCTCGATGTAGAGTACAAAATATCATTGGGCCGATCAAGACCGTTTAGTACTTCATACAACTATTAAGTGTCACCCTGTCAATTTGTAACGAGGTGTGGTGCACGCACAGATCCTGAAGTGTGGAACCGCAAGGACGTTCGACTGTAAAGTGAAAAAAGTTACACTGCAGAGAGACGTTCACTTCCACTCTAACGACTAATGGTCCGTACCATCTGTGCAAAAGTTGCACAACCTTCGGTATTCCACTATCGTTTTCTTCCCCAGTTAGCCTGCGTCAAGGAGGCTATTTGTCTGGCCGATGAGAAGTTGACTGACGTTTTTGTTTTTGAGTTCATGTTCGCAACCGATAATCCAGGTAACCAAAATGAACAACCTACGCGTCCTACGCACCGATTATGTGTGAGCAGGTTTCTGCTTTTAACGAGTAATCAATTTAGGCAGACTATAGAACATAAACCAAAATCCTCACGCTCGCACCTTAATCCTTCAGGTGTAATGCAGAAGCTCAAACGATGCTAGGCGTGTCACTTGTGGTTATAAATGAGTGCAGGAGTTTTATGGCTTTGACTATCCTGAACAGGAGATCAGTATACAACCCAGTGGATAAAATATAAGACGCGAGTGAACCGAGTAAAAATCGCCAGGATAAACGTAAGACATTCTTTAATGAACCCGTGGCCGATATCATTAAGCACAACTTTGACGGATAACAGTGTATAACCCTCAAGAAATGTTATGAAACCGTGGAAGAGAGCCACACGTCAAACATAAAAAGATAAGGGGGGATGAGTAACAAAATCCTTCGTTACACACAAATGTTCAAGCTCAAGGAATCGAGAAATTGAAAGGGAGCAAGTAAGCCGCAACTGTGAATAAGGCGGTATCCATCACATTGCTACCAGTTAGATTTCGATGACAAGCTCCATTTGCTACCCTTAACTCACAAACAGCCAAGCAAAATAACGGTAACACTCACGCCACCACCTTCGATTAGTCACCACCTCCCATAAAGCCTCTATCTACAATTTGTGAATAAAAGAAGCTGTAGTCCGAGACAGATACATAGCTAGTGGCTGATAACCTTCTCACTCGTGGACACAGGTCGACAATACAGCATTCAGTGACAGATGGCGCCACTCTGTTGAAGACTGTCGTATATTTTGGAACAACTACCTGGACTCAGATCAGGCAGTTGTGCGTGCCCGTTTTGCCCAGAGGTCATACACTCGTAAATGTAAAATAACTGACTGGCACTCGAACGAACAGACTGTAAAGAACGCCTACCGAGAATCACTGTCGAACAAACTGCTTGGTTCGAATCAGGTGAGGGAACCTAACGAACACTGGGAGCAAATCGTAGCAGCTATGAAGGCGTGCTGAGAAGAGGTACGTTCCGAAGGAGCCGTTCAGTTGCGATATAACTGGATTTCCGTCACGTCGATGAACCTCATGAACAAGCGTCGCTCGATCCCACCTGATTCTGAATATGATGACGACCATCGAGGACTTAAATGCAAGCTGACTGAAAACTTGCGCGAAGACCGGGAACAACAGTCGAAAGAGAGTAAACAGGCCAGTTCATTTGGGAATGGCAGAAAGCTATTTTCCCTGACCCGCGGTTGAACTGGTCGCCGAGTTGGCGTGAGACCATATGTGAAAAAGATGGCTCAATTGTCACCAGCCAATCGCGCCGACTTGACAGATGGACTAAACATTTTGAAGAACAGTTTAACTGACCTCAGCCAGACCATGTGGACGACGGGATCCGAATGTTCGGCTATTGCATGTCAGACGGTTCTCCATCAGAAGCAGAAGTGGCTCTGAAGCGTAACAAGGCTCCTGGACGAGATTCCTTCTTTCCTTTTTTCAAGGATGGTGGGGAGGGGTTGATTCCAGAATTGATGACTCCTTCAGACGGTTTGGGAAACTGAAGAGGCACCTCAGGATTGCTGCTTATCAACAGTAATTCTCGTTTCAAAAAGAAGGCCCGAAGTCTACATGACAACCACAGAGGCATCGGTCTGATGTTTGTTGCGTCCAAGTTACTTACTGGTCTCATATTACATCGGCTCCGTAAGCTCAGAAGGAATCAACTACGTAAAGGACAAACGGGACTCCGTTTTGGTGTAGGTGTTTGAGTATAATGTCATAATCGCGTGTAGGAAACCCATCGAGTTAGCGGACACCATTGATGCAAAACCAATGCCAAGGTCACGGGAAACGTAAGTCGTTAACTTCACCTGCCCCTTGCCACGTTCTATTAGTACAAGCCCACCTCCAAGAAAACATCAAACAAACGTACACTCCAGTTGCATGCAAGACTCAAAGCATTTCGGTGCATAAGTTTAGCTTGTTCTCCAAAAGCCTGAGCAAATGCATGTCGTTTCAACATTGGTGCAGACAGCGGTTTAAGAGGTAACGACGTTGATTACTTATCGTTATTGTGTGCAGAATTTATGAGTGCCACGTGTAATGCAATCGTTAGAATTCGTGAAGTCCACGGACTACGCCTGGACACACCCCCTCACATATCATATATCCACTCCTACATCACAACAGTTTGTAAAATGTCCCAAGTTTTTCATGGATACCGTGAAACATTTCTAGTTGCTTAGTGCAAAACTCGAGGATGTTGCGCCAAATAATGCCTTGACAATTCATCATTCCGTCTGTTGCATGTGTACGGACGATTTACATAAAACTTTGCAATATCGTTGGAACGTTCATGACCAATGGGCTAGCAAACAATATTAACGAGGAGTCAATAACAGATTTTCATTGGCATCAACGAATATCATCATTGATAAGCAGGCTGGCAGCGCATTACTTAGTTTGCTTAATATATCGTCATGCGTCATCAGTATCTTGGTACAACACACCCGCTTGTTCAGAAGAAAGTACAGCGCTGGAAACGGAAGACACGTAGGCACGATAAATAAAGAACAGCAACTAATTCAAGTGCCAGCAACCCCGGAAAAAAAACAGCCGCTGAGTGGTATCGTTTATTTTTTCAACAGGCACTTGATCGAACACGAAAGATATTTTTGCATGGCTATCTTATTTTGCGAGTAAGTTAGCCAGGAGCACTCAAGGGTCTTTCGGGATCCTCATAGAACGGTCGTGACAGCTAGGCTACGGAAGATTCATTTATTGGTTTTGATGCGCGGTAAATTTCTGACAAAACGTGAACAGGTAGTAGAGAGAAGGGGACACAATTGCAATACTACGCGGAAGCCCGGGCATTTTTTCCTACTTTAGTAGGACACGTGTCCAAATAGTGACCTGAAAAAGTAGCTGGGTTGGACAATGGGTCTGTGGGCGATATTCAGCTCTCAACTCATTGGACTAAAGCAGAACGTTTATCTTCTGCTACCTTAACACCGGCGGTTTTCTGTCTTTCTATCAGAATTAGGGCAACCTGTTTCATTAGTTGCAATATTCTAGAATCCTGGAGTGAACTTTACCAAGAAACCACGCCTTAAGGCGTGATTATCCAACGTCGTTCACATTCAGATATACCTCACAAAAACAGACCAATTACTTACCGGTGGGTGTGGTTACTGTAACATTTTCATACGGGAGTTGGTTCAAGCCCTCTTCGACGACTAAGCGAATCTGGAAGGTATAACGTCAATCGGAAGCCCACGCAAACCCACAAGGCGATCAGCATGAAATAAAAATTCATTGCGAGTAGTTTCCCTTGTGGACGTTTGAATGATATTAATTAACAGCATACTTGTTCCTAATCACAGTTTGCAATACACGAACATGATCCGATTGGGATAACAAGATCACATTTTTCGCGAACTGCTGTAATACAGACTGTACATCACTGTTACACTTAGACGAACAGTCTTTAACAAAATGCTTCGACACACCGTTCTGAATAATTTTGGCAAACCTTCCGAGAGATGATTAGACAAGGTACCTGAGAGTCACACGCACTCGCCATGTGTAGAGCACGACTTCGTAAATCCGGCGACCTTCAGAAGTTCAGCAAATTAAACGTAAACTATGTAACGCTGCATGCTACCAACTTGACGACACCATTTTGGTTTTCAGCGATTTCAACGATTGATATGCCGGTTCGAAGCAGAGGCCCAAGGGTCCCGGATCCAGTCTACGTTTCTTGTTCAATGTCAAGCGGGCGTCTGCTGATCTGAAGGGCATTCGGTGAAAACAGGGTGTAGCACCGCTCTTCGGAATTACAGCAACTATCAAAAAACAAACTACGGTTACTCGCATAGAAAGATTTTTGAGGAATGAGAGTCAAGTGACGCTTTAAAGCGATCGCTAGAAGCGCTACTGACGACCTAAGCAGGGAAACTGTTCCAGAGGTTAACAACCCTGTAGGGAAAAATCAGCTGTCTATGGAAGGTCCAAGGACGAAGCTTGAAAAGCCTCATGTTTTGTCCTCGCCGACCGTTACCATCCGCTACAGTGAACAACTGATCAACGAGGCCTGCTGGAAAGAGGAAGTGTGTGAAAAGTAAGTCACCGCGCCGCCGTCAAAATTCAAGTGGGTATAGATTAAGAATTTCAAGTCGAGACTCGTACGCGACACTACTGAGGCCTACGACTAGTTTGGTAGTCACGCGCTGGACACGCTCAACGGCTAACATGTCCTTCCTCAGGCCGTTATGGACGACCTGATTAACACACGCGAGGAGCGGCCTTATATAAACCCCGTAAAGCGTTTGGAACGTTTTTTTGTCTATGCGAAGGAAAGTGCGCA
>LUCH01002606.1:4783-72576 GCA_013368495.1 Paragonimus heterotremus
CACGATTTTAAGACTAATCGTGATGAGAGCCAGGCTTTGGGGAATATAGCAATGACTTGTAGTCATTGTGCGCTAGGTTGTGGATGTCAAGCAATTCGTCGCCGTAGAGATTAAGACAACGGTCTCGTAGATCCGAATATTGTGGTGGTCTTTTCGAGTGATTCAACCGAATACATCACAGCTTAAAAGCAGATGGCAGTTCCAATGCTTGTGCTGTGTTTTCTTCGCCGTTACTCCGTCTTTTATCCCATTAGTGGCCTTCTACGTCCCCACGCCTCCCTATGGGGTAGTCACATGCATTGACTTGGTAAATAACAAAAGAAAACTAAATATTCCCCCCAGCTTTCAAATCCTCGCCAAAATTTAATTAATGTCATCTCCGAATATGTCAAACTTCTGACTTGTTGAATACCACCCACAGTCGATCGTAGTTTTTACATGCCAGTGGATTTTTTGCTCACTCTCTTTGAGTGC
The DNA here is from genome assembly GCA_013368495.1 of Paragonimus heterotremus. NCBI lineage: Eukaryota > Metazoa > Platyhelminthes > Trematoda > Plagiorchiida > Troglotrematidae > Paragonimus > Paragonimus heterotremus. Next base: position 5,258 of record LUCH01002606.1, read on the forward strand.
GCTGGCGTGCAAATTTTCACATTATTTGAAGTAATGAAAGTTATATTGGGATCAAGTTACTGTGCCTATGAACCAATAAGTTGTGGTGTGTATGCATGTCTGGTACTCGATTACTTGATCTTTCGAAAACAGGAAATTTTCTCTAAATCAACCAAGCGAGGGGTGGACGGAAAATTGGATTATCCGACTGTACATTAGGAGTAGTAAAATCTCGTTGGACCATCAAACGATTCCGGAATGGCCGGCGAAAATAGGTGAACAAACAAAAATAACTGTATCTTCAGGATTTGTTTATTTCAGAAGTGCGGAAGTCTCGGATGATTGTTGTTTATTCAAAGTGACCGGAAATCACGGGGTGTATGGTCCTGTCGCCTGCTAAAATTGACGTGGTTGTGGACTGTAGCTGCTCATCAGATCTTAAATACGCTCAGTTCAGTTAAAAGGTATTGAAACCTAATAGAAAATCTAAATTTGCACGCAAAAATAGTACATACTTAGCATGTAAAACAGATGAGCTGAATGAACTTGAGGACAAATACGAAATCATCAGGGAATCCAGAAAAAACCTGAAGTGTGAGTAATAAACCTACTATCTCCACTTCCCCCATCTGTCCACATTCAATTCCATAGGGAAGTTATCACCCAAATATAGTAAACAAGCAGTCGAACTGAGTGCAGCTCATTTTCGAGGCATTCTTAATCCCCGGCTGCCAGATCGATGTCTATCAAAAGCGGTTAGTTTTTCAGATCCAGGACAACGGGTCTTGGATGCCAGATCTGTACTAGACTGATTTGGCTTGATGCACATTACGCTGTCGTCCAGCAAACGACGAACATCTCTAGACGAGCCGTACAAAGGCAATTCACTATGTCTGCTCAGGTTTGGTTTAGTGTTCTGCAGTTGTTGGCGTTTTCTACTTTCTGCTGCCAATTGGTCTTTTATTGTTGTCATCTAAAATGGAAAAGCAAAACGTGTGCGTTCAGGTTCAGTCAATTTGAAAAGGAAATAAATACGGCAAGTAGTGTATGCCCAAAGCCACCAAAAAGTCATTCAAAGTTTGAATTTATACAGTTCCGCAGGGAGCCCTTATCTGTCTACTTCGAAGTTAAGTTCAAAGCTATATACTTGAAACAAGACATAAGGATTGGTAAGTCATATTTTTCCACCTCTTTTTACTTCATTAGTATCTATAAGAGATCCAATTATAATAAATCTGAGTTGGCGTTGGATTTGAACCAGCAACAGAAACAGAGTACGAGAAACGAGACAATCACTTTACTAACTGAATTGTATGGCCACGCCAGGAGTCTAGATATGCAACACTTGAGGTATATCCCACACCCATTTCTGCATGGATGATTCGAATATAGCCGAAGCACAATGCCTTCACAACTGGGTTTCTTCTAGGTTAACAAATCCTTCAAAACTTCCTACTACTGCCGTTTATTGATGACTTGCAGTCGTCGATTGTGATTACCGTAATGCTTTAAAATAAGACAGACTAATGAGTGATTTGAAAGATTAGTGAAACAGTTCGATTTAGTGATTGAAACGGTATGTAACATGACAACTGTTATGAAACAGCTAAAATTGTAAGCTTGTGTTGCAAGCGAACTGTACGATACTCTAGAATATGAGAATCAGTAACAAGACTGATCAACCACCCGCTCCAGTTTTCAGTTGCGCAAGATAGGCATACGAGTTAACTGGCAAAAACTTGTCCAATTATTTCTACTGATCCAACTGGTTGGTCTGATTCGTCCTAAGACAAGCTTCGGAATGCAGTTCTAACAAGTACTCTTGTTGGATGTGAAGAACGGTCAAGTAAAACAGGTCGTTTACAAACACTCCGAACAAGAACACTGATCAACAAAAAGAAGAAAGTGTACATACTTACCTTCACCTTAAGCTTGACTACCTTGTAAAGAAATGATGACAAGATGATCATTTGAAAACATTCCACGATAAAAATTGTTCTGACTTCCAACGAAACCAAAAAAAATGTAAACGTGACAGGTATTTTCTGATATGCCTTCGTAGCGCAAATGACCATACTTGAATTGCTCAAGTCGTGACTATGTTGGAAATGTCATTACGAGGCTACAAACAGAATTGGTAGTATACGGTTGTCAATGTCAAGACAGGGCACTAAGAGGTGCCGCGTGTTTTCCCTACTGAAAACTGACTGCAGACAACGTGTATTGGATAGAGAATGTAGTTCACTCAGGAACGAGTTTACAGTACGCTCATTCAAACACAATTTTGTATCTACGTATACAGGAGAGGAATGTGTTAAAATGAATAACGGCGAACTGGGATGGCGGTAATTTGCATTTCTTTTAAAACATATTCGACCGGGGGGTACTTGAAGTGGGTTTACTTTCTTAAGCAATATGTCCATGCATTCTAGAGATTGTGGGCCGCCACGGTCATCAGATTCAGACCCTGGTGAACATACTTTGTGTCACCTGGAGGAGAGGGACGAACTAAGACAGACCAGTTTATGTTTTACCACAGCTGCCAAAACACTGACGAAACAACCCATGATGACTCTTCTTCAGGAAGGTGGAATACTGAGTAAGCCAAGGTAAGTGGGTGAAATGATTTCATCATCGAACCGTTGACTGACAAGATACAGGACGAGAAAGATATCATGATCATTTTCATTGCTCCGCTTGAAGTGAAGTATGTTGAAATGTAGATGAGGACTAATTCCTCAATCGACTGCAAATGATACGTAGATATTCATCAACGTAGACTAAGATACGAAAAAATTTACAAAACTCAATAAAAATGGCGAGTGACTACAGCGTCATCAAGCCGGGGCTTGATTACTATGTGCATATATATATATATATGTATATTTATCAATGCATAAGAAGCTATACTGAAACACATGCAACAAACCTGTTCTTCCAAAGCCCGAACTCGTTGTCTATGGGCGCGCTCTCTAGCTTCCAGTGCTCTTTCAGCCTGTATCTGACAGTTTCGAAGTCGTTCCATTTCCAGCTCGGTTTCAGCACGGTTTTGTTTCGAAGCCTCAATCAATCGTTGCGCATGCATTTGTTCTATCTCTCCCAGTCTTGCCTGATACACAAAGATAAATATCAACAGGAACCATCAGCCAGTGTCATCTTTTCGTTTACTTGTGTATTTTGTCGCTCCTTAGAGGACACTTTCTTTGAAGTTGGTAGCATTCAAAAATCCCTATAAACTGTCTTGAATTATAGTATATATATAGGGATATTTTAAGCCTGGTATGCACCCTGCGGATAGGCTCATTCCACAAGTCGGCATTATAAAGCATATTTATTTGCTAATAGCTCTATATGAAACTCGTAAGATCTCGGTAGCCTCAGAGGAATAGTATTGTCCATTGTCACATATGCTTGCTCACAAGAGGTCAAGTTTCGATTTGAAATAAGTGCGTTGAATTTGACAGGAATAAGCAAGTGAGCTGGCTTATCATTAATCAAATTCAGTGTTCGGATAATTCTAATAACATGGGTGACATCTTAACTGGGACCATCAGAGTAATCAGATCAGTTAAGTCGCTATCCGAGATGACAGTGTGGAGCAGTCAATGGCGTACCTGCTTTCACACCACTTTTAGTTCATCCGCTCAGTCATATTTTGTTCTTATTTTCAACCTTTTCAGTAACGTCTTCATCCTCAAGGATATTCCACGTCATCTTTGAGGTGACCGGCGGTCCGAGCCACAGTAAGTTCTAGTCAGGCTCATGGCTGTTGCAACAATGATGATGATGATGATGATGATCAGTGTAAGCTTTATCCAGAACCGATAATTTCAAAAGCTACGTAATGTTAGCAGTCAAAAGTCGAATGCAGAAACAAGCTTTCAAAGTTACTGGATCTATGCACTGTAAGAAAAAGTTACACGTGTTTGCATGTCTCAGATATCACATTTTTAAGGCTATCGGCTAACTAGTTTGATGCCACGAACCTGCAAATACTGTACTTGTCTCTTTTGATCCAAGTTTTCTTCCTCCAATCGTCGAAGAGTGATTTCCAACTCCGTCCTATCCAGATTTTCTTTGCTCAGTATTTCCTCGCGTTGAACCTTTTCTCGCTCCACTTTTTCCAAATGTCGACGTAAACTCTGACGATCCTTCTCCAAGTGGCTACTGGATTTGGCTAGTTGATCACGTGCTGTTTCGGTGTCGGCAAGCAAGCGTTGCAAACTGGCCACGCGCTCTTGTAGTTCTTGCTTCTCATGGACTATCTGATTTGGAGTTTGGTGGATAATTTATGGAAGTTCAGAACGCCTAATTTCATTTAAAATGTCAACAAACCAATCAACCCCTTCACGTTACCTGTTAGATTTCTGTTTCAAAAAATAAACGTAGACGTTTTAGTGCGCGTTTACTGGATCTCTTTTATTATGTTCTCAGGCTAATCAAGTTAACCACATTCGAGTTTAATTAATTTGATGGGGTCAGACAAACTGGTCCGAATGCTGACGGGCATGCTTTACAGCTGCATTGCTTGTCAATGCTTGAAGCGAAAACATGATTTACGACAGTTTTATGCGTCCAACTAAGATGTACTATCAAATTTGAAGTGATAAGTAAAACGTGTACATTTGTGTGTTAATGTTCCGCATTGATTAGATAAAAATCGTCGTATCAACGAAACCCTAACGATAACTCCACTGTTCACAACGAAACTCTCATTGTCAGGACGCTCGGATTCCAATTCCTTGAAATTTCCACCCCAAGACACCGGAGAAAAACCATGAAAAAAGTAGTTATTCGCTGCATCCGAAGTTACTATACAAAATGTTTTACCTATAGGCTAATAATGGCTCTTAAGAAACGTTTCAAGCAGTGTAATTAGCTGACTGACGTCCAATTAGCGCAGTCTGACAATTACTAAATTTCTGGAGCATTATGCACGGCATTTGGCCTTAGATGTGAAGTCTACAGCTAAGGCCTGTTCATCCTAGCATACCTTAGTATTCCTGAAAATTTATTCAGGCTACTAGTAATTTCCCAACGTTGTCTGTTTTGTTGATGGCTTTTCAAACGCACAACAGGACATGCCATTTGATGACCGCCTACTGTGGAGATAATATATTGTAGTTGTTCCAATGACATCGTCTAGTGTAAGGATTCTCTAAAAGGTCCGAATTTTGTAAAACCATTAACTGATCTTCCTTAACTCAGAATTCACCGAATATTGATGGGACATGAAACTTTCAAACAACTTCGTATGTGGCTAACGATCTGTTGTGATCAGAAATTTACAATGGGTAGGTGCTGCGGAATCCAGACATAATTGATCAAAAGTGAACTGAACAGTTACACGGTTCATAATTACAGTAATTTCCTGATGCTTAAAATTGTGAAGGTCCTGGGCGCATTAGTCAAGCTATTGATGAAGGGCAGACCCAAACCTCTAGTGAAGATGTCCATAGTCAAGTACACAATAATTATATTGGGACCCCAGATAAATGTTTGAATAAGGGTGTTTCTGGGCTAACTGAACAACAGTTGTTAATCGTTGCTCAGATACCACAGGATAGGCACATAATAAGCAAATTAGATGTAACTTACCGCTTGCAATTTCTTGCTGATTTCCAGTTCGGATTGCTGATGTTTATGCAACATACCATTAATATGTCTGTTCTGGTTCTCCGATTCGGTTTTGCGAAGGTCTGCTTCATTTAACTCGTTTTGAAGGCATTGCAGACGATCAGTGAGCTGTTGATTTTGATGTTTTTGTTCATGAATCATAGCTTTAGCATTATCCAGACGTTCCTAGACAGTGTTCAGGATAAATAAAGAAAAAGCCTGTCAGATATCACGTTGTCACTGCAAAACCTCACACTTCACGTGAATCTAACTGAAATGTCACTCTTCGCATCATTCAGGTAATGTCGTCATTAATACTGCTATATAATCAGGGTGACTAGTATTATGTGACACCGTAAATTAGTACAGACTGAAATCCCACTCATATGTCTCACTTGTGCGATTCGTCTGTCTTGTTCCGATCCGGTCAGCGCCTTCTGAGTACAGTTGAGTCGTTCCTGTAGAACTTGGATTGTTTGATTTTGGTCATTCAAATTCATATTGAGTTGTTGCATTTTATCTTTGCTTGCACTTTCCAGCTCTTCTGACTTAGACAGGGCCACACTCAATCGGTCCACGGTTACTTGCAATGACTGGGATTTCGATTCTAAATCCTTCGGAATAAGCGACGTAAGTGCATGGATTATAGATTAGTGCAAGTGGAATGAAGATGACCAAACTACAACTCTAAGTTTGTTGATAAATCGGACAAATCAATGTCACAAGACGATCGCGATACCTCCTTAACAGTGGCTGTTGACTCGTTAAAACATGTTTGGCCAAAGAACATTGTCAAAGTAGAGTCATGGTCTATTAGCCATGTTGGTTCGATTTAGTCTTGTTGCTCTAAGCAGTCGCTCCTCCCAGGAATGGTACTCATCAAACGACGGCAAATGTGACTGATTGGCTGATGTATCTTCGATCAACAAGTTGTCGTTATGACAGTTTTCTGTTCTGATTTCGGAGTAATGTGTATGGTAGCCGTCCTTCTGCCATACATTCTTGCGATTTAATTCGTTAGAGGTGAACTAGCTAACTGTATGTTCTAGTCTGATACAAAGAGAAATAGGTCGCTGGAGCAGATCAAAAACAAGCCTTACGGCTGTTGCAGTTGCACCCGCGACAACGCCGCCCGTGTGCCCCACACTTGCGTCGAGGCTCAAGCTGCGTTTTGATTGGTCGTGCCCTCAACGTCCAACGGCTCGTTCGTCCACGCACTTAAGTATGGCGCAACCGTTTTTAAAATGACATTCTGGTCGAGGATCTGACTAATTTCAAGTTGAACGTCACTCCCATTTGATCGCAAGCTTCGCATTCAGATAGACTTTCCAGCTAGCCTTTTTCGAAAAGAAGCACTAGACTCCAGTTTCGCTGTCATTAGAGCTCGTCAGTAGTGCATGTATTCGCCACAGCCGGGGCTAGAACTCCAGCTACACTTTCATGAGGCAACCGTGTTGACCACTGCGCTACTGACCTCACATTAGGCACAACCGAATTATCATATGTGAACGTTCAGCCGCCTTCGTTTATGAGCAATGATCAGGTTGCCAGATCGCTTTGAGAGGAAACACAGTTACTGTCGTGTTAACTCCGATCGATAATGAGATCGGAGATTTCGACAGATCTGGGAAGTCCTAATCGCGGAGTTATCAGTCGGAGTTAACAGACAGTAACTGTGTCTCCTCTGAGGTCCCAGATTCATGCATGAGACGGGACCTCGGTAATATAATCAAGTAGTAGTAAACTAAGAATCTCGATTGTTGCATCAAGCCCTTCAGTCGCAGTCACTGGTGAGTAACACTCAATTGGGTGATTGTTTCGTCAGGAGATATAACGACTAATCGTTGCCTAGTAACCTGGCCTTCTCCGTTATCTGCGAATATCGGATCAGTACGTAGACCGGCGTTCAAATATTGTCCGTGGCAAAGGTCTGTAGTATTGAAGTCAGGAAAGTGAGTTACGAAAACTGGAAAAATCTTCAGGGAAAAGGATCTAATGATTATTTTTGAAAGGAGTCGTCCGAAGTACCTAGCTGAGTGCCAAATTTGGGTTCAAAATCCCTGATTACTCATGAGCTATCAATGTCAGTCAAGAAGTTTTGATGTAACTTGAACATCGTTCAGAATTGACCACAGCTCCGAGTTAATAATGTACGATTAAAAGCACTAGACTCGAGTTGCATTCCCGTTACAGCTCGTCGTTAGTGCATAGCTTTGTCACGACCGGGATTTGAAATACAGCCACGCCCTCATGGGGCAACCATATCAACCACTGCGCTGTTCACCTCACATTAAACACGACCGAATCATCACACGCAAACGCTCAGTCACATTGGCTTATGTTTAATGATAAGGATGCCCGATTTCTCCCGGTGAGAACAGCAACTGTCCTGTTAACCAGGCTCTGCAACCGCGTATGTACAGTGTACAGAATCTATGACCCACAAGTCATCAGTAGCTAGAAGTGACTCGAACCTGTATTTGTTTGCACAAATTAGCTATTCGATCTTGAAGTGTTTGGTTTTCATTCTCTTTGTCCATTAAACACATTTTTATCCGTTGAAGTTCTCCTTCCAAAGCACGCCGGGTGACTTCCAGTTGCGTTACACGGTTCTCTGCCTCTTCTAGTGCGCGCCGACTGAGACGTTGCTCTTCTTCCAGACGTGTCTCGCATTGGCGTATTCTGTTCAATTTCTCCTGGAAAATAGTATCAATAACGTGAAAACTGATATTATTTGTACACTTTTAACAATTGTTTCAAAAGTTTTGATGACAAATGGCTGACTTTTAACTAAAAAGTTTAAGGAAAAGTAGACGAAGGCAACCACTAGTAAGTTAGGAATGATAGTGTAGCCAGCTGGAAATTTGACTGGCCTGGTTGTGGTGGAATGTGTAAAATAGTTCCAAAACTTATAGCTACACAGTGTATCTAAGTTAATACGAAAGTTTGCTTGATGCATGCTGTCCGACTGTTTGTTCGCATGTTATGTGACCACATGGCCTGAGCCGAAAAAAAAACATTCCCGGTTTACTCGCTCAACAATGAGCGGTCTCTGACCTCCCTAGCCAATTTTCTGTGTCGGTGTTACAGGAGATCTCTCGTACATCACGTCTAATAAATATTTAGTCCCCATTGTTCAAAGTATCTTGATGTTGACTGTCTAAGTTTAGACTTAAGGGGCTTCAGGAAAAAAAGTCTTATTGTTTTCCTTTTGCTCGCTGAACTAAGGTTTCCCATTCACATGATAGTGCGTCAGTTAAAATCCAAGTGAAGCACTGATGTTATGCTGTTGACATTTATGTCATTCACTTTGTTGTTATTTTTACGGTGATGACGATGACAATGGTTGACAAGGGAGAAAAAACCGTTTTTCTTACTTGGTCATCACGTCGCGCAGATTCGGAAGCAGCCAGCTGTCGCTCCAACATACTTATTTTCTCGGCCATTTGCTTTCGATCGCGTTCGTTTTTACGTAATGTCTCCTCCTGTAGCATGAGAGCAGTCTGTGTACTGGAGAGTCGTCCGTCGATTCCCTTCTTATCTGTACAGAAATGTCAAGTGGTAGAATAGCATAAGCTACTCTGGAAAGAATTGTATCTCTATCTGATAACTACTCATATTCAGTTTAAACGCATGATCTTTTATAATATCCCTGCAACATTAAACAATGTCCAGCGCAGAAATCACTTTTCGAGAAAGAGCGCAATTACAGCAAGTAAAGAGAAAATTGAACTAATTGATAAAATCATCCATGTGGTCTGTAAGGACTTATTGCTAGAAAATTATGCATAGAGAATTCGTTCACTAAAGCGTGGTCTTTATTGTCTAGTTCGCCAGTGCCTCTGCCGATCGTGCGTCCATATTTGAGCACACACCGCTGCGATTTCTTTCAAACTTCCTATGCAGTTCTGTCCGGCTATGTTGTCAAGGGTTGTACTTTTGCTTCAGATTTTCATCTGCCAAGCCGATTTCACCCAGTGTTGGCTAGTTCGATTTATCGCGATGTCCATGATAGGTTATTTGAGAGCTTTGAATATACCCCGCGGCTGCACTGAACATCGGAATAATCGCATCTAAGACCTGTCCAGCAACCGCGTTTGTAATTGTTTGTTCTTTTTCGCTCTATACTCCGAATGACAGTCTTGTGTTAGGAGACTCTTGAACTGCCTCATCAAGTACGATCGAGTGGCATGGCTTGTCAAATTGTAGACTAAGTAACTAAATACGCTGCTTGTTAGAACGACCTTGGGCCAGCAAGCGTGCGCTCGACTTCATTAGTCTCCTAATTTTACAACGAACGAAACTATATTGTATTATCCTTCCTTGTCATATGTTCACTTTATTGTTAACAAACAATGCTGCTGCAGCATTGATGGTATTCATGAGACATGCTCAAGAAAACATATTCATTGTACTTATACTGCAAGATCCCATTGGCGAGATATTTGGGAACTCCATCGAGCACTATTTGATAGATGTAAAGCTTAAAAGTGGTTACAGCAGCGCGTCATTCACTCAGACAAACATGTTGGTGCGGAAACAAATTCGCTGTTAACATTTTGCTGTTGTAAACCAGACAAAAAACAGAGTTAATCCAGCGTTGTTAACAGGCAATATTTTCTATCTCGTTACCCGATTCACGCATAAAACAAAATATCTCTTATAATAGTAGAAAAATTCCGGATAGAAAGCGATTAGCATGGTCGCCAATCGAAAACTGCTTTTGGTTGAATATTGCATGATCCCGCTGCCGCTGTAACTTCCGTAATTGTTAATCGCAAGACTCACTATTTACGTTCTGAAAACCACTCCGTTTCAAGGTATCAGCGGGTGGCAGTTACATTCTGAAGCAGTCACGTGATCGGATTTTGGTCAAGCAAATGAGGAACAACGTTGTCAGTATTTATATATCCACAATTACTACTCGGTCATAACGAAGCCGAAGTTATTCTGAGAATCTGTTAGGGTGCGAGGATCAGGATGATCCAGACAATGCATCCTAAAGACACGGTTGATAGACAAAAGTATAGCAAACTGTTTAGAAAGTCTGCAAGTCATACAGAGATAGTTATTTCAGTGGTAACCCAATAAACAATCACTAAAGAGGATCAGCTTCTCTTTAGGACCGTAGCATCTAATCCACCTACCTGTGCACTGACATTGGATGAGTCACATCAGCTTTTAGATTTCGTGTGTACACAGTGACAAGAAATGAATAATCAAAGCTCCGAGCGCCAAAGAAACACTCCACTTTCACGTTCAGTGAATAAAAAGGCAGTATCGAATTGAACTATGAAACGCTGGAGTAAAATGACAGTTTATGAAAGCGAGTTATTTTCTGTAACTAGATTCACTATTCAAGTATACCCGGAGATTTCTTCAAAAATCAAAACATGGCAAACAAGCTCGTTTTCGGTGTGTCTTCTTCAGGCAGAATACAATACAATAAGTATGGGATTAGTTGTCAAGTCAGGATTTTGTGGGACCACCTACATACCATAAGCCTCAATTGACACTAGATTCACACTGTATTTGGTCCCACAAAATCCTGATTTGACAACTAATCTTACACTTATTGTGCTGCATTTTGCCTGAAGATAACATACCGAAAACGAGCTTGTTCGACACGTCTTGACCATTAAAGATTTACTATGTCCGTCTAGTATGGTCGGTGATGGACTGTTGTTCCTTTATAGGCCGGTCAATCTTAACGTAGAGCAAGTGAGTTGACCAGGGTGGCATAACGTTCGGTAGAAGATATGAAAGGAAAACAGAAGCCAGGGAGAAAACACGCGTGACTGTAAGGTGAAAGAGATGATGCGTGAAAATATGACGACTCATCGAACAGCGGTTATTTTAATACATTAAGATAGAAAGCAAACTGTGTAGTTGGTGTGGTGAAAGGAGCAACTGTTTTTGTTTGGAGAAAAGCACTAGATTTGTAGATGTGAAGGTGTAATGAGTAGCTACTATTCCTGACAACTTCAGAACCAAGGACATTATCCCTCGTGAGAGCATGTAAACAGGTTGTGTGAAGGGAGTGGATTGGACGAACGCATCAATCATAAGTTACCCAGTGGTTTGCAGAATGCTATAGCCAATCAGTGTCGTCAACCCTAGCCAACTGGCATTCTTTATTATACTGATGAACCTTGTCCACAAAATAACCATTAGAAACTCAGTAAAACTGATATTTTCATGATGCCACAAGTTCTATGCTAGTATGAAATCGGTCGCAAAGACAACTGGTGAAACACCCCCTCGTGCTTTCCAAAATTTTCCGACAAAGAAACGCACAAATAAAACATTACAGTATGTCGGCACTGACGCTGCCCCATCTCTAATTCGATCACACTTTATCGTAAACGTGTCCTCGTTAAAGTGTACTGTCTAGTCTTAACACTGAAGCAGCTGATGATTTCGTCTCTCTAACACATCGAACCTATTCAACTACGTTTTGTTCACATATGTATCACAAGTATACGCTCTATACAGGAGAACCAGGTACCACAGGAATGTTGTTGATGTCTTATATTGGATAATAAAACATATATAACTAAGTGTTATGGTGGCTAATGGCCTTGTTCTTTCTTGCTTAATTCGCTTCGGATAGGCTATGTCGGTTGCCTTTGCTCACTTTTGTGTAATCGTCTGTAGCGGTTACTCATAAGAAAAAAGGTGTATATTCAACAGTATGAGTACCTAGTTGTCTCAGATAAGCAAGTGTCATGATGTAGTTACCTGTAGTTCTAAAACAGATATACAGAGCAGTTCGGGGGTTCCAACCCGCATCTTTGAAAATATCCGCCGTGGCCCTACTCTAGCAGAAATCCAATTAGGGCTAAAATTTGAAATCGTCCGAAAAGAGTCTAGAAAATGCATCGTAAACGCAATCACATTTTCAGTGGTACCTTCCATGTGGTTATCAGGAGTTATCACTTTCAGTGAACCTCAGGCGAACTACGAATGGAAATCTGGTCAGGTCGTTTTGATAATATGTTGCCTATAGGAGTTGACTAACCTGCTTCAGCATCGCACAGGGCCTGCTGAAGCTGATGCAACCTACGCGCCCACTGCTCTGTTTGCTCAGCTTGTTCGTGTAGTCGGGCCTGAAGCGACTGGATCTGGGCATGTGCATCCTCCATATCTCGCTTCACATCTGTGTAGCGCTGGACAAACTCGTGCAGAGCGTGTCTAACCGATTCCGGATCCAGGTCACATGAATTACCCACACCATCACCGCAGATGTTGTCACTTGGTCCTACCCCGTTTTCTTTTGTTGGCTCAGAGCACATATCTGTGAAATAAAATGGAAATGGTGGGAGAAAAATCACAAGAAATATTTACTAACGAGGATGTAGTGGGACAAAATAGGTCAGTCGTGTACTGACCAATTACTGAACCAACAGTTCAGCAGTGAATCAAAATCCGATCTTTACTCTCACTTGGTTTCATTTCGGTCTTCTTTTGGAGCGAATAAAAAATAACAGAATTTCACACTATTGGTGTGTATGCTTCTTGCAAAGTTTAATTGTAAACGGTTTCAGCTAACTAAAGTTTTAGTAACGCCAACCGACAGTTGACTTTCTTACTGAGTTCCAGTAAATGGGCTGCTCTTATGTGCTTCAGAATCATTATATTTTTTGACTCCAAAGGCTACTTCAGACCAGAAAGGAATTTTATACTATTAAAAGTTGACTAGTTAGTATGAGTCTCTAATCAAAGCTGACCTGTATCAGACTTATTGAGATGGTAGTGGGACGTAAAGTCGTGACATATCAGTTACTGGTCCTATACACCCTATGATATTGATGTTCACATCTCAACGTATTCACACCTTCAGCAGTCGAAGGAAAACAAACAACTCAACTTAGGTTGCATACCAGCACAAAATCAGGGATAAAGTTTCACAGTCAAGATTAGTAACAGTGAAAGTTTACTGATTTAATTATGTGGTTGGTAAAAATTCAGGAGACAGATGAAATTTAGCCCGTATCGAATCGCGGGAAGGTCACATTGAGTGCTTACATACTATTACATAGTTACACAATGTTCTAGGCAGCGCAGTTTTTGTGTCAGTTTGATGTCTACCTCGACAGAAAGTATCGAGAAAAATCATCAGCAGCTGGGTAACATCCCAAGATGGTTAGACAAATGAAGTGATCACCAGATATGCAGAACTTGATTGTTCCGCTGAATATTGTGGTTAAGTGACGTCTGCCCCGTTGCAGACACCGTGACAAGTTAAGTTGCGGGTTATAAACTGTATTACAGATGTTTACGTCCAGCAGTCGATGGTTTATTTATACTTAGAACACCGCTAGCTTTTCTGCTTAATCTCATAGTTTAGTTTCATTTCCTCTTGTAGTTTGTCTTTCTTAAGAAATTTAGCGTAACTGTTAAGGCAACCGGGTACTCGAACCCGAATTGATAGGATTTATGACTGTTATGAGTGAATGAACGATTGATTGAACACATGAATGCAGGAATCAAGCCTAAGGAAAAATATATACGTATGAAAAAGCAACTAAAAGAATCAGTTAATTCATAAGAAAGTTCGATCAAAATTTAACATAGACTGGATATTTGTGGAAAACGATAAAAAATATCTGCAGATAATTCCGCGGAAACGTAATGAGTGCGTTACAATTTAACAAACTTTATGAATAATAGTGAAAGGAATGTCTGCAGAAGAACACCAGAACCGAAGAAGCGTGAGGATGAAACACAATAACTAAACTAGTGAAATGCTTACATTAGGAAGCAATAAGCTGTTAGTCTGTTTTTTATTTCATCTAATACCAATGGTTGCTAAGTAAAAGCAGGAATCATCGAGACTATCAAGTAGTTTACTGCACTGGTAGAAGTTAGACATTCTGGTCTACGAAGACAAGTCGCATCTCTTTTAGTCCTCTTACCTTTAAACTTGCATAGTCAAATTATTTATAAAGAATGAGGTCAACTAATCATGTACTAATGTCAGTTATCTTCATTGAACCCATCACCATAGTGTATGAAACATGTAAACTACTTGCAAACCCTTTGGAAAAAACAAATAGGATTGAAAATAAGTAAATAAATAAGATATTTATAACGAACTGTGACTAACCTCGTTTCGGAGAGGCTTGGCGGCTTGCTTCCGGGCTTCTCATGTCCAGGACAGTCTTCGTAGGTGATCGTGAGGCCGGGCATCGCTTCCTCCCACTGACTCCCTTACCTCGTCGGCTCTGACGATAGCCAATCAAGCGACGTAGTGAGCTGTGAATTGATCCGAGCTTATACTCCATTTCTCTCCGAATCTCTTCACTTCGGCCTAATCGGGATTCTGAAGAGGCAAGTTTAGCCTCGGTATCATTGAGCGCTAGACGAAGGTCGGCAGCGTCTGCGCTCACTGCTTCTAATCCGATTTGTAGTTGGTTCCGTACTTCTGTTAGGCGACGATGTTCACAACTCGCATGATCCATGGCCTGCTTGGATTCCCGTTCACGACTTGCCAGTGATTCTTGTAGATCTGCAATTCGCCGTTCAGCACTTGCGAGCTCTTTGCGCAAGGAAGATCTGGGAAACGAACAGAAGTAGTAGAATGCCTTATGTTAAGATATACCTATAAATCAGAATCATTCGTGATAAAACCATACTGAGAAGAGTAGATGCACATTAAAAATAATGCAGAAAGAATCAAGAGCTGGACTGTCACGGTTGAAGTATTCTAGCGAGAACTGGGAATTACATGACGTTCCAAGTGGGCTCCCATAATCCGCGTTCAGACATGGTGTTTCTGTCACTGGTTCGAATCCAGCCGAAGCCATGATTTTTCATTGTTGGGTCTCATCTAAATTCGTAAATCTGCCAAACTACTTATTAGTGATACAATAGTGTAGTAGCAAGGCAGGTCAGGACTCACGTTGATCGCCTTGATAGTGAATTCCTGATCATTAGTATGAAATTATCGGTTGATATTGATGAGTTAGTAGTAGTTGTTCTGTGGGAGAATTAGAACAGTAACATCGAAACTTCTAGTTTCCGTTTGAAGAGGTTAACTCTCTCCACTCAATTGAGATACAAGTCAGAGAATTATCGACCGCAAATCTGAAGAGATATTGAATGGTCCGGGTGGCCATTTACGTGGACCATTTCTATTTATCCGGTATTTGTAGAACAGATTTTGATTGTGTGTTCTGAGTTGATTAAACTGCAAAAAGATGGATAAAAACCACAAACACGAAAACGTAATTGGTGGCTGCGAAATCGCTTGATTCTCCACCTTCCGATCTTTGATTAAAGTAATTGGTTTACTCCGCTGTTTATTTATTACCAGTGAAACGTTAGATGTTCTTTTCAACTTGACGATTACGGCTGAAAAGCATTCTGACGTTTTCGCGACTATATTTAACTCAGCGAGCAACAGGTCATTGGGGGACAACCATACTAACTGAACGATAACGACAGACAAACGTGACCAACAGGCACAATTACTTGACACTGGCCAGATGCATTTAAGTCCTTTGGTTAGGCAGGCAACCCAAACGCTGCGAACTTGAGAAGACAATTCGCATCAAAACTGATTCATGCCATACCCACCTGCCCGGGCGATCAGTGAAGGGGTCGCGACCCGTTCGCTTATGTTTTATACCAATCTATATGAAGGCAATCTACTGAATCCACCAGACATTAAGCCATAATAGACTAGAGTAATTCAAACGTGGTAATTAAATTTGAAGCTACTTCGTGACTGAAAGCTTTCTTTGGTGTATCTGCAATAAAACGCGAGTGAAAAAGGAAATATTTTTGTCCCTTAAAGACCAATTTTCAATCAACTGGACGAGTAGTAAGACAGAACATTAGTAGAAAGTCATTACTAGTAGTAATTAAAAGACGCTTTATGTTACCTTAGAAATTAAACTCAGGCAATGACCAGAGACTATCGAGGGAAACGACGACCCGTGAGGTGACCATAAGGTATCCGAGTTTCAGTATTGCGACTTCATATGTACGGTGACAACGCAACTGAAACAAGTCTGTTTTGCCGACAAATTATCTTACCTATAAATTGTGTTAGTAACCCAAATCGTCAAGTGTCAAAATCCCGCCAACTTAACACACTTCATAGGGTGCGAGTTATGGGGGAGCATAGCTGTCATTTTTAGATTCAGAACGGTCACAGTAGATATTGTGAAAACTGCAAAACCCGTGGAATACGTAGCTGAATCACCTTAATCACATAAAAAAATATGCCTTCATGAATCGTTCCTTCACTTTGATGAATGAACTGATATTGCGAGAATGGTAATACCTAGTGAAACAACATCGTATGCAATCCACTCTGTGTAAACTTATGTGCGACTTTACGTTCATGTCAAAGTCCATCATGTCTTACTATGAGCTTTGTACACGTTTATTAACTTCCTCGTCGTACGAAGCAGCTTACCCTAGTTCACCTACTACTGCTAAATTACGTGAACACACAACTCTTCTCGGTTGATGAATAGTTCGATAAACATATTCTAAGGCGCATTCGCCGTCTGCTTTAACTCCTGCAGTCCAACTAATTACAAGAAATATTGCATACAGTGTGCTTAGAAATCGTTCAAAGATAGCGGTTTTTCATACGCGGTACCATCTATGGTCATTAGCAGACAGTTCAGTAACAATGACCTCTGTTTCCAGAAGTATGTTAAATATTGTTTGTTATCTATGTATTGAAAGTTGAGTTTCTTACGACCAATCCATTCCATGGGTGGAGGGGTAATGAATAATTGGGTTGATTAACATCACTGTTGTAATGCACTGTAAGAAATGCTTGTGAAGTAAGCATAATCAGCAAAAAGGGGCGACGAAATTCTCAAGTTACGGTTTTAAGGAGGTAATCCTAATGTTGTTTACAGTTTCGAACAAAACAATTAGAACAGGACATTTGGTAAATGCAAATATTTCGCATTAACTCGTCAATACCAAATTTTAAATAACATGGAACGGCTTTTTATATCAAGCAGTTAGGAGGGTGGGATGGTTAGTCAATACGCTGACTTAGCGACTATCCCAAGTATAAGGTTTCACGCCACCGCAGCTAATATGTTCGAAAATTTACCTTAGGGTACAACCATGAGTGATATGAAGTTTGAGCAGATCTACCTGGTAGCATCCAGTTCTCCTAATTTCTGTTTCAACGTGGAATTTTCTTGTCGTAATCCTTCACACTTCTCTTCCTCTCTTGCCAAGCGTGCTTGTAACTCAGCAATATCTTTCGATTGTCGTTCCCGGTCAACGTGCGTCTCTTTCAGCTGGCGACGTGTTTCTTGCAGGTCACGGCGGGTATCCAGACGAGCTTTCTCACTGTCTCGTAGACCCGATCGCAGCTCACTGACCTCTTTGCCAACGACACACTTTTGCTCTTCCAATACTAATTGAGGAAAAAGATATCTCAATTAGCGGATTGATGATTATCGTGTTGAGCAGTAACAGTTGTCTATGAACTAAGCGTTGAGGAAACTTTAACAGTGTATAAGTAAATGAACTACATTTTAAGAAACACTTGGAGAAACGTCATTTAGTCGGGCAGTCTCCGGCCTTAGTCGAAAATGAAGCCAGTAACTACATTTTCAAACTAATCTCTAAATCTGCCACTTTAGTTCGTTCAGTCAACGAGCATTATCTGATGTGCGTGTTCATTTGAAATATACGATGTTTAAAAAAACGACTGTTAGTTATAAATAGATCAGGGAAAATCAAGCAATTCTGTTTATCCACTCTATGTTTCGTAGATATTGCATGGTCATAATTTGATTTCCTTTCTACCCTCTGTTAAAGAATAACTGTATATTCGTTTGTTACGTTTGAAAACACAAAAATACGTTACGTTAGTCTGCTGTGGTAGTAATATATGTAATCTTGATATTTGTAATCCCTGAGTAGAAAGAAATTTTACAGTTTTAGAAAAAGGAACACATAAGTTTTTAATTATTCTAAATTGCTCTGAATAAATAAAGGCACTTGTCTTACGTTAAGCAATGATCCTTATCACGAATTTCAACGGTGATTGATAGCTGAGGAATTATGATGAATCAGCAATGTATTTGAGACTATCTAGGCCACAGTACTCGCAAATACAATCCAAAGCTAAACAAGGCGATGATGGCGATGAAGGAGCATAGAATATAGTCTCAGAATACTGTAGTTCATTCTGTTGTCATTCTTTGGATACGCCTAAGGGACTTCTTGAAATAAGAGCCGAACTTGTACCTAGTGCACACAATCATACTGGTTCCGTTGGTTTGAACATATTTTCTGATTGCTAATACCCCGTCTGTGACTGCATGCAAATCTACATGACCTGAGTTTACCTAAAAGTGGTATCCAAGTGGTAACTGTGTAGTTTAGGGCAAAGGGTCAATATCACGTTCCATAAGACGTGACTGACCTCTTGACTAAATTCACATCTACGCTTAAAAACCGTCATGAATTGTATGATATTAGAACCCATCGCGACCCTGCCTTGAAAATGTGTACACCTGTAACTCCGTATCCACTCTCCAGTTTCCGTTTCTTTTAGAGCCCAGACACATAGATTCGTCCACATACACATACATCAGTGTATTCGTTTAATGTGAAAGACTCTCAAATATAACTGGACTGAAAATATACATTTAGACCGTAAAGGACTGTGAAATCTGCCAAGTATAAGTCAGCATTTACTATCTGCACGTCACTGGGTCCAACATCCCGTCCTGTTTGTTTTCCATGCTCGTGACCGGAATACTCCCTTGGTCCGAAGGGTCGTCTCCTTACCAAATGACTGCACATCGATCTGAACATTCTAGGGAATAACTAAATCGTTTGTAAACACCACAAAATATGTCAACCTCTAGACAAAAATGGAGGTCAGTTATCATCGATTTACCGGTTAAGACCTGGTAACAAACGGTCACAGTTCTCAATGGTGGTTCACTAAAATTTACGAACGCTCTAACTGAATATTCATCAATTCACAGTGAATTGAGCAATGTGTCATTACGACCTACGCATCGTTTTCCGTACCGATCGATTGTGCGACCCATGTTAAGTACCGTTCATTCGCCCGACCGCTAATTTAATCCACTCAGTACAGTTCTATTGAGTTGGGCATACTGACATTGAAAGACCAAAACTTGTCAGTCAGTTGCACTGTGGAGGGCGGATGGGTGAGTCACGATTTCACAGCAGAAAGTCAGACAGAACAGTATGTTTTTGGATTTTCTATGGTAAACGCGTCAGCGATCGCATAATGAGTCCCACACTCCAGCTTGGTGGTGATTCAGTCCATCCGGTTAGCTGAAAGGGACGGGTTATCTTATCTGGATCACACCGTCAATGATTTAGTTCACAAACAGTTGTCAAAAAAACATACATTACTGATATTATCTATTTCAAGGTGATAATACCAAGACCGACTGACAACCACCTGTACAATGTTCAAGTCACCTTACACTGAAAACACTACAAATTTATCAAAGCGAACGCATACTAAGTGCATTGCACTTTCTTTGCACAAATGTGTACGATACTCGGAGTATGCTGTACAATTAGGTGCAGAAGTAATGAATACGGCAAGTCCTCAGGATAATCGATAAATGAAAGAATGAATGAGAGCAAAGATCATACAGGCAATCGAAATCATGAGACAAGCACAAGAGTGTTAAAGTGCAGCCGGTTGAGACCCCAAACCGCCAGTTTTTCATGTTACATAAGGGTAGGCTAACCGGTGCTACTTGACCTTGACGATTGGTTTTGTGCATGAGTGTGTTAATGCACGTATGTTCTGCGATAGATGACCACTGAAAACCATCCTGCACACTTCTTTTCCACCAGAATATAGTATCGTATTCTTCGAGTTATGCTTTCCGTCTACCAATGGATTATCGTCCTGTTGGGACAATAACATCCCAACAATCATTTCCAATATTCCTCCGCTGTACTATGAAGTAAACAGTATGGTTCCCAAAGTATCAATCATTTTTAAAGTCAGTGGTGAACATTGCGTACTTATTAACATCACAGATGATTCATGCACTTCCCAAACATTTCATTTTAGTCTGTTGATATCTGTGTCATATACTTATGTACTGATACACTTTTTGCATTATAAGTGAACAGAATGGTTCTTCCCTAGTTACCATATCTCAATATTGTTTAAAGAAACCACTTACCAGACACACGTTGCTTCTCTTCATTCAACAGTCGAGCTTGCTCAACTTTTTCTGTTTCTAAATCTTTAACTCGCTTTGCCAGCTGTGCTTTTGACTCGGCGAAAGTGTCCCGTTCTCGCTGGGTTTCGGAAACGGCCCGTCTAAGGTCAATAATCTCTTTGCGCAAGGTTTCCCTAGCTTCGTCGGTGTTTCGAAGGCGACAGGTTGTCTCCATAAAAGAACGCTGTAGGTTTTCTCTCGTTTCCTCCAGAAGTTTCATTTGCACTTGCAATTCATCTAGTTCCCTCAACGTGTCATCTCGCTGGGTAGCCACTTCTGCTATCTTAGTCTGAAGCTCCTTGGCATTTTGTTCGTGGAAGTTACTGAATGTGACAGTAATGTTTATATGAAATTACTGATGTAACCAATTTTATGACGTTTAATTGATTCACATGAAACACGAGTAGCTGTACTTAAAATTGTAAAAAAATGGATATAAGAATGAAAAGTATCATCTATAAAATTGCTGGTCGATCCGTATGGACAAGCAACATGATTTTTGCTTTAATGGACAGTTACATATCGGCGGTTCACATCTATGCCTAACAGACAGCCAATCAAGGGACAGATAACTTGCCCACAATACGGAGCAAAAGAAAATGAAGAGCTGCATATTAATTGCCGGAAAACACCAATCTAAACTCGCAATACCAACCTCTACCAACAACAGCGCCACGTACGAGAAATAGGTGACATTCGTCAGACAGACCCCTGACAGCTATAGCTAGCTCATTCATTTTATCTTACTTCACAACTAACTCAGCCAAACAATAGTAGTATCTTTTATAACACCTCCGGTCATCGACATTTTAAGTCACGACGGCTGCAAGTCAGAAAATAGAACCGACCAACGTTGATTAGCATTATTCTATTTGACTTCCTTTCTCTCTGCCATTTGGTCATTTGTGCGCCTCGCGGCTTATGGTAGACAGCTTCAGGATTTCGATAGGTGCTGAATGACATACACAACCATTTGGCAACTTTAGTGCATGACCTAGTAATTTAAATCTTGGTCTACTCAAAGATTGAAAGAATGGGCGTGTTCACCGCTCACTAATAAATATACGTTTGTTTATTTTGCTCATCCGTTGGTGTAGCCAGGTGTATGAGGTCAAACTAAAACTCAGTGAAAGAAAATACAAAGACTGTTTGTGACTTTTTTACTGCATGGCCAATGGTCGCAGCCGGAAACTAACATTGCTGTCGCAGTCGACTTATATGCGGCATTCTCAGCTTCAGGAAGATATCATTCTGTCGCCAAAGAGGTCCTGCTTTATAAAATACCGTCATGATCTTGGGGATAAAGTACAGTTTTGGTAACCATGACTATTGCATGACCTCTTTGTCCCACGCCGAAATTACCAATGTGTTGGCTACTACCAGTCAGCCTACTGTCAAAAGTACTATATCACACTTTATTCACTTGTAATAGAGAACCCAACTGATATGCAAAGGAAGGGCAAGGGGTTTTTCTGGCCTCAAATAAAACGTCGAGATGTATGCAGTTGAGAACATAATGCTGCCGACAAAATAGATATACCAGTAAAAACTTGCTGCTGAAAAGTCAACAAACTACTGCGGCTAGATTTAAAGCAAAATATGTCCTTAGTAGCTCTCATTATACGCGGCTGCTTTTAAGCTGTGATGGATTTGGTTGAATCGCTCGAAGAGACCACCACAATATTCGGATCTACGAGACCGTTGTCTTAATCTCTACGGCGACGAATTGCTTGACATCCACAACCTAGCGCACAATGACTACAAGTCATTGCTATACGCCACCAAGCCTGACTCTCATTACGATTAGTCTTAAAATCCTGGGCCGCAATATGACTCTAGTCACAGATGACTGCTGATAAACCAGGTAGATGAATGTTATGTTATCCGATTAGCAAACTGTGGTTAGTCCTCAGAGGGTTCATTCTGGAGTGAGGATTGCTGGTTCTACCGCAAACTGGCCACATTGTGAATACACGATACGTGAAACTGGAGGACGCTATGTAATTGTCGGACGCAACAGGCGCTATCTTACATTTAATGAAGAGGCGGACGTGGTCGGATCCACTTGTGGTTAACGGTTCTCAAGTCCGATATTTTACCGTGTGGATATAAACAAGTCCAAATTACGTAAGTAATTGTTCACGAAGAAGAATGAGACGATCAGTGCATTTGGATGTCAAGAGTGCACGAAAGATTTTCATTTGAGCAGATTTATTTTTGTGGACGTAGGACTGGTTACACCGAGGTATGAACACCAGAGACAAATGTTTATTCATTTTTCCGGTTCAGTGTTTTGATAAGAAGTTGCTGAACTGTCCTTTAAATTATAGTACACAATTTTTTTGGGTGGCGATGGTTGACCTTTAAAATGTCATCAGAAACCTACGTCAATTGATATGCTGTTTTTGGTCAGTGAGCCGTGCCTCCTTACTTGTTCGGAGGATCGGTGGTTCTTTTTGTAATGCAAACTGGGGAGTTATCAGACAATCGGAATTTTCATGTTTTGTAAATCTACACCATTTATTCGGCTTTTTTGAAGCGAAACTGTTTATGGAAGGGGGGCAATTGTCAAGAAAAATGTTTATGCACGGATCGAACAACGTTTTCGCTTGCAAGGAACATAGACAACGTTGATAACCAGAAGGAGCTATGAGCCGATATGTTCCGTAAATGGAAATTCGTCAACTTTTAGGCCGACTATGAAGTAAGTTTAGTGACATAAATGGTCTCTTCGTTTTTCTAGAAAACGGTACCGTCTGCTTCAAATGTCGTCCGAATCACCCAAAATATGGTTTGATGTTTCAAAATCTGCAACAAATAGCTCGTTAGTTGACACCGTGGTGTCATCTGAATGGTCAACTTGACACAGAAAAGACATGCGTCATGGCAGGTTATGTCCGTAAGAAATTCACTGGCATCAGAACGTAAGTTAACTAAGCCTCAAAGTACACCATCCACAAATGACCTAAGGCACACGTGCGGTCCGTTGACTAGTGATGCAGTGAGAATGAATTTTTGCCCTAACCATCAGGTGGTATTTAAAAAATTGTGGACTGTGTAAGAAACCGGAAGAAACTGTTTCACTACTTCTCCCTGATAACGGAAACTTCTGAGACAAAGATGTGTCCACGTTGCTCAAACCTCCAGGCGTGGAGCTGGAAATGTGTGAAAACAGGTTTGTTTTAGTCTTATTCCTACATTCGCACAGACATCCATGTGTAGTGCATCTGGACTCATCAAGAAGATGAAGAAAAAGTACGTCAGAGAGGAAACAGATAACCCGTTAGCAAATCCGAAAGAAATTGCTACGCGACATCGATCGAAACCACAAAAAGTAATCTGGAGTTGTGGTTCAGACTGATTATGTTTCGGTGCTTGGGTTAATGTTCAGAAAGATAACACAAACTTGCTAAATATATGGCAGTGCGAGTACAGAGTTCGCTGTTAAGTATCCTTGTTCACATTCTTCACATACGCATCCAGCGTCAGCCGCCGCAACACGGTACGGTACGGGCGTATGAGAGGCACGGGAAATAAATGGCAGTCAAAGACCTATTTTAGTGATCTGAGAATTACACAAGTGTTACGGTAAAACCGGGTAGCACAAGAAGCAGCCCAGAACGTTCGGGAAACTTAAACTTTGTGGTGGGTCTCGTGTTGTGAGCTGTCCAATCAAGAATAATCAGATTAAATGTCTGGACGACACCGAGCAATCTCGGCTTATTGAAAAAACAACACATTTTATAAAGAGACAACAGTTTTTAAGATTGATATTAACCAACAAGCGGTCTCGCGTTTTGATTGGTCTATTCGTTGTTGTATTGTTCCACGATCTTGCATCTAATAACTCAGTTGCTTGAAACAGGTACATACGCAACAGCACCTGATCGCCGCTTATGTCTGGTTGGCACCAAAATGACCATAATTCCGTCTATTACAGTTTGTGCGCGAATACTGATTGGCTGAGCTTTCTTCAATAAAGAAAACGCTCCAGTTCAGTCTCATTACAGTGGGCAGCCCTACATTAGCACACACTAACAGCAATCGAGGCATAACAGCAAATGTATCTTTGTGGATACAACGTCGCCAATGTCATCTCTGCTAGTAAGGATAGGATGCACAAGTTCAGAACAATCTGTCGGCCACGTCCCAACGTGAATTCACTTTTGGCTGGCAAAGTATTGAAACAGATCGTCTTGGAAGTCCAACTCCAGAGCCGTTATCCTCGTAAGAGCGGCCTTATTTTTATATCCAGTATGGTTAGGACGGTTAAAATATTTTCTGGAAGGTTTGGCTAACAATAAACGAACCACAAAACAAAAAGAATGATTACTTGCGATACAGAGCAGTTCGAAACAGTTGAGACAATTTAAAAAGACCTACCTACATTAACAGTTAAGATAACGAGAATGGAAAGCAAGAGAAAGCTATCGTATTAATCACCAGTCTTATTCAGAAAAGGGGCAAATTATATTCTTCGTATGAAGTCCAGGCATCAGTAATGGAATGTGAACGACCAACTTAAGGCTATATTCAAAGAACTGTTTTATAAATTTACCCAGTACTTTGGTAAACGCATGGGCTGGTTCAACGCTGTCGGGTGCGTTCTCGGACAGTGGAATGGATGATAGCTTTTTAAGTTAAGGTCAACTACGAATTAATCGGGGTTCTCTTGGAGAATGAGCAGTCTTGGACAATGAGCGGTAGTGATAATAGAACGTGGTGAATTCTCCGCTGGTAGCCGAGTTTCCCATAAAATGCTACCAAGATCTTTGATGACACAAGGATATGGCTTATGTCACCCCACTGCGAATAGGTTTCAGAGGACACAACAGGAGGATATGGGCCCCCGGAAAGAACGGTGTTCATTCGGTGTGTTATGCATATGACGTACGGACATCTTCGGACTCCGCCAACAGTGGACAAATTCCGAGAAGTATGTACGAATCATCATGGTGACCACCGGCTCAGATGAGTACGAAAGTGCACTGGGTCTCTTGAATTGCTAGACCAAATTTGGGAAGCGTTGGAACCAATTCATTCACCGGCCTTCAGCAATAGAGGGCAGGCATCGCAACAGCTCCGCTGATCTTTGATCCCCTAGCTGAGCAGATACACTACACCAGATCTACCCTCTTCGGTGAGTCCCCGAACACTTGCGTTGTTTCCATCGCAACCCCATGAATGCTGTCTTGGAAATCTCGGATGGATAGACATCACTCAAAGGGTGGAGAAGTCAAACCGCTCACCATCATTATCACCTCTGGTAACAACAAATCAGAGGTTCTCACCGATGCTAGACTACCACAGATCCGTAATACATGGCTATAAGATTCTAGCCCAGGGTTCCAACTACAGTCTTAGTCAACCGCATCAGTATATGTGCACCAAGTGTGCTTCTGTGGAGACCCTGTGGTTCAAGCCACTGGCCAAGTTGGTAATACAATTACCCTATGTCCACACAAAGAGAAAGCGTCACTTAGCTAGATACTCGCCAATAGCCACCTTTGCCCTATCAGACTCAGATGTACGGTTACAGAAGTGACAGGCGATCATCACAAGCTATATTTGCTGGTTGTTACGGTACACGCTCCAACGGATTGCAGTCCAGACGCAGTTTACTTTTCCTCACCATATCACTAACGTGTACATCGTAGTGTTGGTTGTATGTTAAAATATCCAAGTGTACAGGCTAAGTGCTGAAGAACATGGCTTCAGTGGTCCACACGTTTACGGTACTCGTCGAACAGGCAACGGTGAGCGCTTGTTGAAGCTCTTGTGCTGATAACGGTCTATTTATGACAAACATTGGTTATATGGGCGTTCTAGTCATCAGTGCACCTCCTGGTAGTCTATATCGTTAAGTTAATCCTGAACATAGACTAACCGGTTAGCCGTCAACTACCGGCAGCTTATGTTTTTCCAACAGCGTAAGGAAATCTGGAGCATCTGTGTAGAATCCGACCCTGCACGGGCATGTGCCAAGTTAGGTCTATTCTTTGGGAACACTAGTCCAGAGAGTTTGTCTTAGTCTGTGTGGATTACAGAGAGACAGACAGAACACTAACCTACAATGAGTCCAGAAGATTAGAGCGCGGAGCAGAGCAGGTTGAAGGCAGATTTGGCTAGCCCCCTCATTTCTTTGTGTTGCTACCACAAACTTGCAATATACTACCTTGGCCAGTAGCTTGTGAACCAGCGACCAAAAGTGAGTTCCGATATTACGTATCCCTTCTCAGTTGCAATAAGGTATAGAGTGAACACCGTTAAAAAAAGATAAAGCGTCAAAGTATGTCTTGACTCACATAGTCCGACTCGAGTGTATGGCGGGGAGCATCCGGCTAGGCTGGGGCCAATCTATATTCTGGGAAAGAGTTCGGGGTTCTTGCGAAAGTCCTAGAAGAATTAGCCTGACCCCAATCATCTTACTTTATATTTTATCGATTCATTGCTTTCAGGGAACAAACATTAAGGGATAACGCAAGTTTTGTGTTGAACGGTGAGGTATAGATTAAATTTTCACTCCTCTAAACTCTGAAGCAGCATCAAACGTAAATCCGGTCGACACCTGTTACTCTCTTTGGCTATAAAGACGCTCTCTATTTAGTGGACTGATTTTTATTTTTAGAACCACTTTAATGCGGAGGTGTACGGAAAATCTGTGGGAACATACTGACGACGTTTTGTCCCCATACTTCAGCTTAGCTTAGGATCTATAGTGAACTGTCTGACGGTTTCAGCATCAAGAGTGACGTTTGTCAAGGCTGTCCACTTTCAACATTTTTGTATAATTTCGTCATAGACAAAATAATGGAGGACTATCTGAGGTGCCCACAAGATGTCAGCGTGGACATCCTACCTGATGGAAGACTGGCTGATCTCGATTATGTTAACGACAAGATCAACTTAGACAATGCTAGACGCATTTTACTAAGTACTTTGAAATGCGCTTTACAACCTCAAAATGCAAAGTGACTTTGCAAGACTGATGTGGTTACGTAGACGTAGCGTAGTCATGGAAGTCGTTGACCGATTTGTGAAGTTGAGAAGCTGTATCAAAGGCGTCGTAGGTGTAAGGAGTGAAAAACAAGCGTGTATCTCTAAGGCAATGGTGGTATTCGCTAATCTAGGACACTTTCGACGATAAGGGGGCATCTGTATGTTTAAGGGTTGCGTATATAAGACGACACTGAAATTTGTGTTACTCTATGGTTACAAAACTTGGCCACTCAGAATAAAAGACGTGAACCGTCTGCAGGTATGTGACCACTGACGTTTGCGTTCGATCATTCGCGTCGGGTGGCACCAACGGGTAAGCGAGGAAGTTGAGAAGCTTGTATATTTTAGTGAGTGTCCAGCGAGTCTCGTTTTCCAATTTTTGAGTTTGCACAAACTTAGATGGCTAGGCCATGTACTAGGGATGTCAGTTAATCACGAGCCACGCCAAGTAATTCTGTCGATGCTGGTACTGAATGGAGTGATGGCATGCAGAAATGAAGTTATTCGCTAAAGTGTTGGCTACTGTAGATCAGGTTGGTCTCCTGAGCTTGGACCGCCGCAATTCACAGATTCAGTGGCTGGGGACATTAGCTAAGATGGTGGCCTGTCAGACGCAGTCGAATTATCTGCGAAGGGAATGCAGTTATTGACGCGGGTCAGTGAAAACCTTCCTGATGATACCATACTTTTACCTGCAAGATGTAGGCATATTTATGTTAGATCTATTTTATGTATAAGCAGTTATTTTTAGCAGTTAGATTTTCTCCCTTCTCTTTCTTTTATTCTTCGCTACGGCTTGTTTCCTTTCTTCGAGGGTGTATGACTATGAAGCATCAGCGCGACCCACTGTACAATACTGCTTTGATGACAGTGATGATGACAGTCAACCAGAGTCGTCATTCGTCAAATGTTCTCAAACCAAATTATCAGAAAATTTAAGTTACTGTAGTTTTGGGGCTGTAATGGTGCTGTGACGTTCTTTCTTTGACTTTTATTGCGATTTTATTAAACTCCAGAACTGCCATATTTTGTAGCTATTCGTAGCCCATATCTTCTATTTCGGTGCAGAACCCGTTTGTTAGGTTCATCAGTTTGTATAGAAACTGTTAATGACGTCAGAGGCCAACGTATCGCAGTGATGAGGTCTCACAACTTCATTAACGTTGCTTCAGTTTCCCATAGTCAAATAGTTAAAACTTGCCTACTTTCCTTGAGTCACTTTTGTGCAAATCAGAAATGACATGCTCACCTGTTTGTGCATCTCATTCGTCATCCCAGTGCAATCGCATTATGGAGCCATCATCGGTTACGTTTGCTGAATCGGTAGTCCAGGGAACTGGTTACCTGTCTGTACTACACTTCAGTTGTTTTCCACCAGTGTTGCTCTCGTGGTCACTGATCTACGTGGTGTTGTCGATGTTTAAATGGTTTATGAAATCACCAGTTGGGTATTTTCACTGCATACTGTATACTCTATACTCATATCTTATTGATAAAATTGTTTTTATCACTGCATCGCAAAATGAATCAGTGTTCATTAGCAGATTTCCCGACCTGACAAACATTTAAACCTTTTGGCTACTGACAGAGGCACTAGGTCCGAGTTTTTTCCTCTCGTACCAGCATAGTGGACTCACGGGTTCGGCGAGTATTTGAATATGCATTTGTGAGACGGGTCTGTTAACCTTACCTCCGTGACCTTATAGTGGACAGGAGTGAACCATTGCATGCAAACTTTTCGCCACAGTCCTTTGTGAATAGTGCCCAGGATGTAAGATTATCTGATAAACTGCTATAAATTACCCCGCATTCAACAGCCCTTGGTTAGTTTATGACTAGTGATCTACTGGAGCTTGGAATAGCTTGTGCTTGTGAAGTTGGATTATCACGAATTGAATATGACTAATATAGTCGTTAAATCCGAACACTTTCTGCATTAAGTATGTGATTCATAATATGAAATTCGTTCGTTTTTTGACAGCTTCTTTTCAGTTGGACAACCCTCTCTGAAGTCATCTCTCGAAACGAATTGTGAGGGAGAAAGTTTATGGTTTTTGACGGATGGATTACTCCGATAACGCCACGTAATAATTTCTCACACGCCTACCATGCCCCTCTTCAATGTTACAATTATACAATGTCTACCTTCTATGTAGCAAAGTGCAGGGGTTATCATACCAACGTAGAAATGTTTACCATCTTGTTTGTCCAGTCCCATTGGCTTTTGTTAACAGCTTATTCCTAACCGATTGTAATCAAATATCCTTACTTTACACTTGATTCCAGTTGTTTTGTCGTCGTCTGCTAGTCTCTCTGTAAAGCGACGTGAAACCATTTCATTCTAAAATTATAACGAACGTTCACTGAACATACGTACCACTTTATATAATGAAATGAACCTACTAACAGCAGTGACGTATGCATTGCTTCAGGCTGCGTATAGTCTCAGCAGGTGAAGCTTGGTGACCTCTAGCTAGTTGTCGTGCAGTAACTCACCATGTTTCCTCAAAGTGTTTGCGGAACTCTTTAAGTTCCTGGGTTAGTTCGTTTTTTACTGCTTCGTCTCGCTCATGTCTTGCCTGAGCTTCGCGTTTGATTCGTTCCAACTCAGCTTCCAGCGCTTTGATTTGGTTGTAGGCTGAGACTATACGTTCGCTTAGTGAAGCCCTTTCTTGTTCACAGGCCGACAAAATGGCTTGTTTCTCTGCTTCGGCAGCCAAAGATGCCTCGTCACGTTCTCGTTGCAGTGACATTATCTTTGAATTTGGGAAAATTGAAGTGGTTACGATGAACTTTCAAGTGTAGGAAATCGGTCATTAAACGAGTTTCTGGTACCATAAATAATGACCTGGTATCATATCACCGTTAATGTCTCGAACAGTGAACTGAATGTGTGATCCAACAAAACTTGGGAAGAATGTGCCGTACCCTGAAACAAATTCAGAAATATCAACTTTGGTGCGTTTACGTTGATCAAAATTATGCGAGTGTAAGCATGTCAGGGTTGCAAGTCAATCTGCAGACGTGTGTTTTGCTGCATCTTGGACACAAATGGCTGGATAGTAAACAATAGGTGATCAGTCTGCTATGCAATATATGTGTTTATTGGTAGCATTAAAAAAAAGAAAGAATGAAAACGACCAACTCTGTCTGCGTGTTTCATTAATTTAGAAAATTATTGCTCTAGCCGAGGTGAAACAAGCAGGAACAAACTGCCTATCGCCGAGGTTGGTTAAATACATTTCTTAGATCATTTTTACAGGTTTTTAGCCCTTTACTGTTTTATGTACGGTTCATCGTCACTATTAAACGATCATTGAACATATGTGCTAATGGTTGACAGTGAATGTTATTTTTTTGTTTTTAGCTTGATATTTCCTTTCCTAGAGAACAATGTCAATCGAATAGTTGCAGCAAACAGGCGTGAGTGCTCTTCATTACTAATGTAAGTCGACGTGTTGACCTCCACAATTTGCTTAAAGGAAGGTGATTAATAATGTCCTGATAAGAGCCATCAACAATGACACCGACTCCTAACTTCTAGTTAGTTACTAGAAGCGAAAAAATAACAATCCTAAATTAGGGGGGATGAAACAGCTCATATAGCTTCTGATCATTGAGTCGAAGTATCAACCTAATGTAAGCAACCAACTCGTTTGTGAGCAACGGTAGGGCAGCTCTCATAAAGACAACAAAGACTCGGCTTTCACTGTTTCCCTCCAATAAAGTCTAAGCCAGTAAACTAACCATCGCCACTGTGTGATGCCCAATTGTGGTAAACGTCGTTTACCGTCACCATGACCAACGTCGTCATCGCTATCGACGGTAATACCTCAGTGTTCTCCCACTGGGCTAACTGATGCCACAGGGAAAGAAAGAAGAAGTACGGGACAAGTGACACAAAAATGGACTGGGCAGGACATTATTATCGTTTCCTTATTGATTGATCCATTGCACGACCGTCCAGGTTTATAAACTTTATATGAGGGCTTTGGTGATTAAGTCACTCTCAAGAACATGTTTCTATAGAACAGAAATACTAGCATAAAGAAACATAAAAGTAAAACTTGTTTATGAATCAGCTTTCATGCTGCTGCACACCACAGTACATCTCCTGTGGCTTCAGCCTTTCGTCAGCGCGTCAGAAAAAGTACCGCTTTTACCTTGACAAACAATCGTGGATAGTTGTACACTTTACTTGGTAATCAGAGTATTTCGCAATATTCATCGATTACCAGTGTAAACCAATGACAATTTTATCACATCCCAGAAACCTCTAACACAAGCATATACTACGCAACTGAGAAGACAAAGAAAGTCTTGATTTTCACGTTGAATTCAATCGAATCAGAAGCTATTAACCTAACTCTGCTTACTACATGAAACTTTACTCACACGCTAGTCAAAGAACCTGTCAATGCTAATGCAGGCTGTGTAGTAATCATACGACATTCTTCATGCTTGTGTACAGTTGCACAAGCGAAACATCCATTTTTATTGAACAGTTTGATTAGTACACTTCTATTCAAGAATTACGTGAATTCACGTCTATGAACCGTATACTCATGTAAAATGAGTATATATGCGTTCTACGTATTAGGCGATTACGGGTAGTAAGCACATTACTACACCCGGGGGTCCTTTAATAATTATAAAACAATCGCATTTTATTTCATTCCGATTTAAGAAAAACCTTTGTCATCATAATCATCATCATCATCGTCATCATAGATCATAAATATATCAGTGATTCACACTGACGCTTGACTGCCACACAACCATGAAGATGAAAAAATTACATAAGAGAAAAGAAAAAAGAATTGGAAGGGAAGGGCACCTAACAACTAAAAATAACTACATCTGCATACAAACATACAGCATCCAGGCGTCTACCCCTTGCAAACAAACAACCCGGCTGTAAGTGAAAGTAAGGCGTCATCAAAAAGACAACTACTTTACGGCTTTCACTGCCTCGCGTCATTAAATGCACTCATTTTACAGACAACTTGAACAAACAACGACAATATTCACGCCATTGAGCTCGGTTGGCCACTATCTCAGCTAACATCTCAAGTCCCCGACTGTATGAGTCACGAGAGCCCCAGCTAGTGAGGCGAACTCGATCTACAGTGGCCAACCCCTTCGAGAACGATTTCATTTGTCTACGTCAGGTCATCATCTATCCACCTCACACCTTACTCCAGTCAGCCGGAAAGTCAGCACAGAGTACTGGATGTGGCAAACGATTAGCTGGAATCTTCAGTACCTGACTTAACCATCCAAGTGTGTGTACAAATATAAGGACTGGACAAAAGAACTCGTCTGACAATCAATGCAAACACCCGCTTCCTAACATCCTCGTTGCTTACCCGTTGATGCCACCCGATATGAGCGATTGAACGCGGACACCGATGGTCAAATACCTGAAGACGGTTTGCGTCCTCTACTCTGAACGGCCAGTTAGTTTTTCTAAATCCGTTATTACAGTCACGTTTGTTTTGAACACGTTTGTTTTCCGATCAATTGGTCTAATGTGTTAGCTGGCACGAGCAGTATATTTCCTAATTATGCAACAGCTCAGCTTTTAGGAGCTACCTACCAAGATCTTGCTGTTTTAAGAATACTGTAGGGCTGACAACATCCGATTAAACAGGCCCGATTAGCAACACTGCCTACTCGGTTTCACTGTTTAGACGAGTCGCTCCAAGTCGAACAGTCACATCTCGGTAACACACTACAGCGTTATACGCTTTCAACATGCGCCCAATCTGTTTTTGTCGAAATGATCTTCACTGCCTATGGGGCTGCCTTCTGATTGCTGTTGAGCTGACTTCAGACAGTTCACACTTTTAGCGGTCTATTTACAGAACGAAGTAAAAATATCACAGGTCACTCATGCTCAGAAGGTTAAGGCTATAGTGGATTTAGCTCACATGTCAAGAAAGCGGTTTTGAATCGATCGCCCTGAAGGTGCCGGTGCGAAACATTTACATATTATGTTGAGTAATTACAATTGAACTAAAATATGAACGTTGATTCTGGCCAGGATCAAGGAAGCTCATGTTCATACCACTACAATTGAAAAAAAGAGTGTGATAACAAAACGTCAGCCTGGAAGATCGAGCAACGGAATTCTCACACCAGGCTCCCGATGCTACCGTTCCGCTATCCAGCTAAGGACTGTCGGCTTGGGCAAATTATCGTACTGTAGATCCTTTAGATATGTGTAGTGAGATCACCTTCGAAGTCCCCAAAATCCTATACTGCGTGTAACGTGAGAGTTGCCTTACTTGAACCACGCACTTGTTCACATTACCTTGTGAATGTAAATTTACTACAAGCCACCAACATCGAAGTTAATGTGTCGGTGTCGGTAACTCAGATTTTATGGTGGTTGTCTAATCAGTCAGCGTCATCTTCACCACTATAGGCTACATTCACTAGGTTAACAGTGTTTTAGCTAATACCGTTGGGAACGCCACTCAACCACTCTGACGCTTGTTTGAATTCTGAAGGTCGACTGGTGTATCCGTCGACACGTTCTCCCTGGCGGCTGTTGTGTGGTTGTGCTTAAGGTTCTCTCACGCCCAACTCATTAGCGCCTTTAATTGCTTTGTTGAAGTCTGCTTGTGAACGGTGAGTAAATCAATAAATATTGTTTGCAGACTCGCCGTTTTCTCATCACGACTTCCAATTCGCGTTAACATAAGGCTGAAAAAACTCTGGATGTGCGAACCAAAGGGCAACAAGCTAGCTTCGCGATAAAGGTTCCCATATGTTGGTTACATTAAATACTGGCCAAACATCTCTTACATTATTACACATAACACCTGCTGAATTGATACTGCGAAGTCTTACTTGAACTCTCTTTTGTTTATCTCTTGCCACCTCATTGGAATTTATGCCACCATATTACTGACTGATAATTGCTGACGGTTAAATTCCGTGCTCAGAGTTCATTTGGCTGTAAGCTGTACAATTTGCTAGCATTATTTATTCATGTACAGGATCAGTTTTACCCCACTAAACCGTCACTATTCTGTCTTGTTATACACGAATTAAGGGGTTTACAGCTGTCTCAAATTATTCGAGTATAGCCGTGAATCCTGGCAGATTCCACAATTAGTATCAAACAGAAAACAACAAAATGTTCGGAAAAACAGTGCATCTTTACTAAGATACCTAATGGGATACAAATGGGACAAAGTTCTTAATACAAACTGATCACGTTTCCCTTGCATCGTTACTCTGTCGGAGAAATAAAGGTCAAAAGCTTATCCGCATTAGCCGATGATACGTTCGCCAACTCACTTACGATTTTCAAATGTAGCATATTTCCGGTGCTCATAATCAGGTAGCAGATGTGCTATCACGTTGACCTGTTGCCAATCAGAGGGAAACCGAAGAAATCGACAACGACAGAATGATCTCATGTTTGAGCGACAGATGTACAGAATGATCTCTTTGAAACGTATCCAAGAATATACTGTGAACGATTCATTACTCACAGAAGTTCAGCAGCAGGTAATAAACTCCTGGCCCGATTGCAAGCTTCTGAAGGCAGAACTGACTCCTTATCATACTATACGAGACGAGTTAACAGTCGTTAACAAGTTTATGTTACGTAGAGCCCGCCTCGTGATACACGAATCTCTCATTGCGGATAAGCTTAGAATTAGACACGAAGGACATCCCGGTATTGTGAGGGCCAAGGCACGAATTCGTGGATACGGCTAGTGGCCGCATATGAATTCGAGCGTGGAAATCGCTGTAAGGGATTGTGCGGCTTGTCAGCGTTCTGATAACAGTTCAAAACCTATCGGTGCCCCTATACAGCACATCGAATACTCAATACAACTTTGGATGAAGTTGACAATAGACATAATGGGCCCGTTTGAAAACGTTCCATAAAACAAAGAATATTCTCGTGGCTACTTGTTTTTATACTAAATGGCCGGAGTCTCATGTATGTGGAGAGACTACAACGAACGTCATTATTAACTGGCTGCGACACTTGTTCCCTCAAATCGGCTTACCGGAGGAGATCGTAAATGATAATGGGCCGTAGTTTCGCAGCTACGAATTCAGTCAGTTCTTGAGTCATCATGATATCCGTCATGTGCGTACCGTTCCATACAACCCTTCGGCAAATGGAATGGTGGAACGCCTTAGTCGGACGCTGAAGGAAACGATACAGTGGGCTCAACTGGAAGGTGACTCATGAGACTCAGCGTTCCTAACATCACTGGTAGCACAAAGAACCACACAGATGTGACACTAGCGAAATTATTGTGTGGTAGAGAGACACGAACGAAACTTAATGTGGCGCACACACAAAGATCGGTAATGAATCAAGAAGAATTGGAGAGGAGGAGAAGGTACCAAGAGAGCTACAAAAAAGCAGGAAATCAATGTACAGTTGGCACTTACTTGAGCGTGAAAGAAAGCACAATAAAAAAGGCGAAAGTTCGCTCTCCGCACCGGTGACAGTGAGAAAAGTAAGAGCCCCAGGCACATATATATTGGATAACAATTCAATGGTCAATGCAAGACGGATGTGTACTGCGTTAAGGAACACGAAACCTAGGGAAGAACCCACAATCGCCGAGCCGGTAATGAGCGATCAACTACCGAGAACTCAGTCTTCCACGAAGATCGAGACGAACAAAATATCAAACGCTGAAATACGAAATGTCAGACGCAGAGGGCGGAGGTGATGTAACTTACAAATAGTTGGACGCAGTATTGACGGCTGTCAATTTCGACTTACTTCGCTGCTGTGAGTTTCTTTCTCCTTTTCCAATCTTCTTTTCGCCTCCTCGAGCTCCACTTTATGAGCTGCAATCAGATCGCGGGTTTGGCCGTCGGCAACCTGTCTGGCTTCAACCATCTGGTGTCTGAGGGCGTTGAATTCATTCTCACTCGCTTCTTTGGCTGCCCGAAGTGCAGCTTGCAGTTCTTGTTCGCGACACTGACTTTGCTGTACAATTTGGTCACGAGCTTGTGTAATTCGTTCAATTTCTTGTTGCAGGTCAGTTTGTGCTCTCTTAGAGTCGCCTATGCCAGGGAATAGATTTATCGGTGCAATGTGACAAATCACGGGATGCTTAATTTAAAGTTAGAGTCGTCAATTCGAAATGTTATCAGTAACTTAAAATGTTAGGTTGACGGTGGGTTAACTGGATCCACAGATTTTGGAAACATGGGAAGTCCATTTGTGTGACCTAGGATTGGAGACAATTGGACAGTTGTTGTGCTTACTTTTGAGACGTTCGTGAAACCTGAAATTTACTCACAAAAGATTGCGGTTAAACGTTAAGATATGATTATTCGAGTGATTCATTAACACTATATGGTTGCTTCGTGAGAATGTGGACCGGAGTTCAAATTTCACCACTCACAAGGATCTACACCACTGATTAACTCTAACACGAAGGAAAATTTGGTCGAGTGGTTCTATAGAAAGTGGCTGACCGGAGCGTCCATGTCACTATGAAAACTAAGTCTACACGTAAGTATTGTTCAACCTAAATCTGAATACTTAACTTACCTTCGGAAATAGCTCCTTTGCTTGAAGGTGCTAACTTGATATGAGAATACAGAAACGTCCGCTAGTGGTCTCAACCTTATGATAATTTACAGTTCAGAGGTCTATCCTAAATAATTATTCCTTGGCTTTTCATAGTTTGTCTAATTTTCACTTTAATCAGCACCTATTATCACATCCATTTCATTAGCTTATGGTGATCTACCTCACACTTGCTCCTCAAATGAACACAAGCCACGTACCATTTACCGTTTGGTCACCTTAATTTAATTGATTTATCGTCGGATCACCGGTTTTCCTCCGATTATCTAAAATGTATGTACACAGTTATTCGTTTTATTAGAGGAGCTATCACGTAACTCGACAAGAAGAACAACATGTAAGAGACAATATAACGTTGCACATGTCCACAAGCTACTGCCAAACATTCTTCGTAAAAAAAATAGCCAAATTTCCAATTATTCACAGTATGAATAAAAAACACGTAATTTGTGCCATGTTCTCCAGACTATTTTTCCGTACAGTTTGAACACGCTTACGCGTTACTGTGTCAAAATTGTGTATATTAGAGCACTTTCTGTCCCACTGACAGAACCTAAGCATTGCAGTCCTGAGTAGATTGGTCAATACAGACTGAACCGATCAAATGGCACTATTCTTTATTGGTCAGTATAATTGCGACAGAATTAAACGACTACAACAGCTGGTAGTAAAAATTACTTTAATAACAGGTCAGCGAAATCCAGTTATTGTGGTAGACACAGAAGAGCTATTAGAAGGTCGCATGGTGAATTTTGTTTCACATAGGAATCCGGTTATGCACAAAAATGGAAAAAATAGTCGCGGCAGATTTATGCGATCACCCCAGTTTGTTGTGGTGTTTTTGGGTTGACTGGCTGGCGGACATTAACTTACCATATATATTTCAAATACTTTGAAAACTGAGTGTGGGTTGTAACTCATTCAACATTGCAGTTGAAGGTATGTAGGATACTGAGCTGTTCGTGTCTTTTTGGAGTCATGTCACGAATAGAGATGTTATGTAGACTGAGGTAGGATCTCGTATTTCTGTGGATCTCCTCCAACTAAGAGGAATATCAGCCTTGAAAACGTTGTACACAAACTTAGAGGTGACAGTCAAAAGATTACACCTAGGGCAGCCTTATCTTATGATAGGGAAACATGACAGCAAAAGTTCGACCAACGAAATGGTCGTCTTAGTGTTCGGGTATTTCCACACTAGGACTATGAGAAACAGTCCATAAAGGTCGAAGATGCCAAATTTATTGAGCAATTTGGTAATCGCTGTTTGATTTTACTACAACCACCGCGTGACATCTGTGAGTGAACAGAAGTAATGACAGAAGAATCTCCGTGGTGAAGACTAAACAAGTTTATCCACCCAAAATCTGAAAACGTCTAAATCCAGATGGTAAGTTAACGTTTTAAGAATTTTATTCTACTAGTTTCAAGGTCGAACGTTCATTTGCCAACCCCGAGCTTGGTGACATGCAAGTTACTCTTCTATTGAGTTATCGAGAAGAAATGGGAGCAACTACTAATGCAGTGAAGATGATCGATGGTACTATACTACTCATACCGCGGCTATTCAGTAGTAGAACCAGAGCATGTATTTTGACGTCGTACAAGCCACAGGAAAAATGCCGGAAGGAACATCAGAGTGCAGCATCGCCCATAATGGCCCCTGCTACCTAGTGGAACTGAGCATTGACGTCTGTGGCAGCCGAGACGGTCTGAGGCCGAATACCGCGTGCAAATGAGTGGTTTTGTGTCTGGTCTTGTTTAAATGCTTAACCCATGTATTGCTTTGTCGAATAAATAACCCTTGTGCCATCTGCAACGTGCGGTCGAAACCAGCAAGCGCGCACAGGTTGAATTTGTATCGTGTAACGGAGCGTGCTGCTGTGCTGTCGGCGCCGTTTTAGTTATCGTTTGTGTAATTCGTGTGCATGGCTTACTGGGCCTTTGACTCATGTTTGTTTTCTTGTTGTTTCCTTTTACAGAACTGGTTGGAACCTTTACTTCGGAAGAACGCTGTCCCCTGGTGTCTGCACGTTGCCCCACACTTGGTCCGCAGGTGTGCCGAATAGTCAACGTGTAAACAGCCGGCTTGCATGTTACACCATCCGCGTTCTTGGATCACAACATCAGTAGGCGCTGAACTAATGGTAGTTTTTACCGTTTTGGTTGGGGATTTGGTAACATATTTAGCTTCTGGCTGGAGATATTAGCGGAGTTGTTACATAACCGGCTTCAGTACCTTGACTATTGATGTTGACTAACTGAGTTGTCTGGGGAAGAATGATCAAGGAGGACAATCAGTGAAAGCCGCAATGAAGGTGTATGGAAGGTGTACATTATCATACGTTTAGCAGAAATTCACACTTTTGTCTCTAGAGTGACAATGCCTTGGTGTCACTAGTCTAGGTTTAGAGAGAATCTACAAAAGTTACATCTCATTTCTTTTCCTCTTTCAGTTTTAAACTAATAATACTGCATTTTTTAATTCTTATTGGTGCAGGGCAGGTTCGAATGGATATCAGCAACCTTATGTTCATTGTCACGGTTGTTGTTGTTCTTGTTGCGGGCGGTGATGACGATGATGGTGGTGGTGGTGGTGGTGGTGCTGCTGCTGCTGCTGCTGCTGCTGATGATGATGATGATGATGATGATGAATACTGATCAACGAGATATTTGAACGCAAAAAAGTTTCAGCCTTTGGAAAGAGAACAAACATCACCGAGTAGGATCAAAACTACTTTCTGCCATCCAACTCTTTCGGGTTGACACTCACTCAGTAAGTTCGCCTTTTTGATATTCAATTCTTGGTTCTCATTCGCCAACAGATCACATTTGGTCTCCAGTTGAATGAGCTGCTGCTTGGAATGGTAATAATCTGCCTCCAGATTCTGGTGCTCCTTCTTTGTGGATGCGAGTAATTCCTTGACTTGGCAGCATTCTCGTTCACACGCCCGCAGTTGTGAGAGCAACTCACCTTTCTCACGGCAAATGTCCTCTTTTTCATTTCCAAGACGGGCAATCACTTCACGCAAACGATCGATATCTCGAGATTTCTGGGTTAGTTCGTTTGCCAACCCGTTCTTGTGTCGCGTTACAGCGTTTAGCTGGGTCATGCAAGAAGAGAAAGGAATGTGAGTTTTTAATGATAATATATCTATTAGGTGTAACGTCCATTTCTGCTTAATTAGAATGAATGAGAAAAACATAATTAGAAAAGGCCCCTGAAAGATTTGCAAAGCAAGTCTCACTGTGATACACGCATAACTTTTCTTGCCTCTAAACCGTATTACGTAGCACCTCAGTTTATGGAATACTGTCACCATAAACTGAACATCATTCGCAACTGGTCGCGGATTTCATATTCACACAGACTGTTCAGCTAACCTCTCTAAAAAGAAACACCATACGTGAGCATTAATCTAAGACCAACGTGGCTGCACGTCTGCATGTGATAATTCACTTGTGCCTAAACTAAGGTGAGTGACAAAGTGATTAACACAGTTGCGTCATGAAAACATGGCTGGAATTCAAATCCCGGTCATAACAAAGATATACAGTATTGACGAGTAATAACGAGCAAAACTTGGATATGTGCTTGTTTTCAAATAGATCTGGTTGAAAAGGTTTATGTGAATACGAAAGCTGTGACCAATTTTAAGTGTTTTTAAGTAATATAATTCAAAATCCCCTAGTACTGACCAGAAATATTGTGAAATTATAAGATTTATGGCAATCTGTCATACGTTCAGCAATCTTTAAGAAATAACTCAAATTCAGATGCGACTGGCGGTTACACACCACCGGACATGTCCGGTGAATTTGTCCTCAGTGTATAGCTATTAGACGGTGTAGTTGGGTTGGAGATGATATCCTCATGACCAAATCCATAAAACATCCAGCAAAGTGATACAGATGGCACAGAAATGTCAGTAAAGAATAATACGGTTGTTAGGAGCTGAATTACCCGATCGTCCTACTTAGTTCTATGTGTCACGTCTAACTCGTTGAAGAAATCGACTTTTG
This sequence comes from Paragonimus heterotremus, assembly GCA_013368495.1. Classification (NCBI taxonomy): domain Eukaryota; kingdom Metazoa; phylum Platyhelminthes; class Trematoda; order Plagiorchiida; family Troglotrematidae; genus Paragonimus; species Paragonimus heterotremus. The sequence goes on from LUCH01002606.1 coordinate 46,685, forward strand.
TTATTGTAGTTTATCCACGTGAATTTTGTGGACACACGTCAGTAATACTGCCTTCTTTATTACCAGCGAAAAAAGATGCTATTTCGCATCGTGCTCCACCGAAGAAAACTGGGCTGTTCATCACTGAAACACTACTGCTATGACCGATTTTTGTGAACGGTTCATTGGAGTATAAATCTTTTTATTAACCCCAGAAACACTTTAATTAGACAGCTAATTAACAACCGCTTTCTTCAACACTCAGATGATCGGCTTTGAGTCACATAACAAACCCTGGTAATCGTGTTCATCATCGATAGCCAAGCTGAGACATTTTGTGTGATCTATTGAAATTTACAGAGTGGAGCGATGTAAACAGCAAATTCAAATGACCTCAAAGGCATACGTAGAGATGGCCCAAACGCTCATCAAAATAGCTGAAAGGTATAAAGGTTCATCACAATGAACACAAGAAAACTGCAACTAGTACAGAAGACTGACTATTCATAAGGCTTATGACAGCAAACTCATATGCTTCCGGGCTGACAGGGGGCAGCTGTGGCATTCGTCAGCTCTTACACCCAGTGAGAACGTTTTGATGACAAGGCTGAAAGTGCCTTGACGTTCAGCGTACTGACTGTCCAAATCATTATGTCCTACCAATCGTCTTGATCAAATTCATGCTGGTCAGTTGTCAAAATGTAGATACCGACACCTAGGTTTCTTTTTTGTTATGATCTAACCCTCATCTCCGAAGTGGGGCAGAGGGTGCTTATTACCTAAGAATATCATGACAAGGCTTGGGTTCAGTAATACAACTACTGAATCATACGATCAGTGAACACTGAAGGTGGCACTGGAGTGTGACTGTACGACGGGTTTACCCGATTTAGATGTCTTGGTCCAAAATCTCATCCAAGAATATACGTCTTTCATTCCCTCTCGACACATTAACATATTTTGAAAGGAGGAGAAAACTATTTAGACTAATAGAGCACGTGATTCGCTGATCCTTTTTCACTTGTGATTACATACTTATCTACTGCATGCTGAGTCAGTAAAAGTCAAAAGACATGGTCGCATGTAACTGTCACTGGCAATGCTCCCCTTTTCAACCAGTGGCTTCCCTGATTATCCGGACGACCGTCTGAGGTAAGTTAACATATAATCTTACCAATGGGGCTGACTCACCCCTGTTATGAAATGCTGGCTTAAGTGGATGATTTGATTTGACTTAACGATTGGTTGCCCATCTCTCAAGAAAGCTGTATTTTATTGATACGAATGTGTACCCGTTTCCATTAAATCAAATAATTAAGATGACTTGGATTGCGAGACGTTACTATTTGTTTCCATCTCATCGAACGTACATCGCACAGCCATTTAAAATATAGTGAATTTGCTGGTAAAACGCAAACCGGTCAGTGTATCAAATTCAACTGGTCACCTACGAGGTAAACCACTGACATGCCTAAACGTCATTTTGTGTGTACAGGATCCATCAATACCTTTTGGTCACCTGAGCCTCGCTGAATGCGGAGAAAGCCGGGTTGATCCTATTTGACAATAGCATGGGCGAATGGTATTTTGCCAACTGGACGGGCTCCAGCATGCTTCAATTACTATCTCATTTAAATGGGTTCTGTGACAAAAAGACGACTATGATTACGTACCATAAATGTTGAAATATATCCGCATGCGACGCAAAAATGCTGTACACATAGTTCCAGTATAACTTGCTCACCTGTTCTGTCACATCGATCTTTTCCCGATTGAGCCTTGATATTTCATCTTCTAAGCGTTCTCGAGCAGCTTCAGACAAAGTAAGACTCTGATGCAACGTATTCTTCTCGGAGGACACCTCATTCTTTTGCGCTTCCATTTGACTGAGTGCCTCTCTCAGTGAAGCCTTGTCAGCCTCGACGGCACGAAATTCGGCACTTAACTGAGCAAAATCAGTCTCCAAGCTCCGAATGTTTCCTTGCATCAGCTGCCTTTTCGAATGCATATCCTCCAGTTTGCTCTGAACGGCAACCAAACGCATAAATATAACAGTAAAATAAGTTCGAACTGAAAGGTAATTTCTTGGATTTTAGTGCAGTATAGACCAGTGTTATACTCCTACATCACGTTAACACACATAAACCTAAGGAATGTCTCGAACTGGAGTAATGCTGTGCATGGCGATGCGCAAACCCTATGAACTTCTTAGTAAGTCCTTATTAATTAATCCACATTAATTGGCCAGAAAACATTCAGTTTAGGTATTGGTATGTTCGTCGAGCTTCGCATTAAGGTTGCAAACTTTTCATCACCAAACGAGGTGGCGCCCTCAGTGCATATGTTTTAGCTAAAAAATATACGCTGAAACACTTACGCACAGATGTTATCAGCTCGCTTGGTGATGAAAAGTTTGCAACCTGAATGCCACGCTCGGCGATCATACCAATATAAAAAACCATCAACCCGAGCTATGAACAACACCAACACTGTTCACAACTGACCGAAATACTCAGTTTACCTATAGTTTCTAAGCGGTCGACATTCAGTCATTAAGAACGGCATGTTTCAGTTAGAGCAAAGAATAGAAAATTGACTTCTGACAAACAGTACGGATGAGTGGTGTTGGCAATAGCTGTTGCAGATTTTATATTTTAATAGTGGGCACATTTATTTTTAAATGTAAGAAATTTAAATCACGTGAATTGCATGTTGTCGTGTTCAGAGATAAACGGATTTGTTTTGTTTTTTAGAAACTTGTAATTCCTTCGTGGAAATGTTGTGAAGTCAAGTTTACTCCTCATAGTATTCAATACTCGACTGAATATGTATACCTGGAGGTTCTTACCGATGATCAGCGTCTTCAATGATCTGTCAGACTGTAGGAAGGGAACTAGTTTTAGTAAGCTCTTCCAACCAGACTAACATGCCACCTTCCGTTGATGTTTGTTTCGTTGCATATTTTACAAGCTAGACCCAACTTTAACCGTCTCCAGTATTTAAATCGATATAGCAGAGTAACCTGTTGGACTGTAAAGAGGGAAATAAACACACAAGTGTTCAAGAGATCGTTTGCTATAAGAGTGAAAGATCCTGACTATAGGATAATGAGAAAAGATGCATAACCATGAACGAGTGTAGGGGCACCTTTTAAAATGCTTATTCCTGTTGAATAATTAACAAATTGTGTTTTATCAATGATTTTTCAGAACTAATTTAGGGAACAAACATATTCATGCACACGAACGCCTCGTGGACAGAGTTCACGGTCATATTTGTGACCACGCTATCTGAACATAAACTTTTGGTTATCCGTCGCTTGTTGGTGATCGCTGGGAGCCATTGCTCGGTTCGTTACAATTCGTCGTTATAAAACCAACTGGTCGTGTCTGCTATGCAGTACGTGTCTACATTTAGTGGCTAATTAATGACAATTCATTTAGATCACTTATATAACTTGAACGATGCACCCAATGTAAAAAACAATTTCTGAAAATAATCCAGCTCACTGACATTGTGTTCTAAACTGGAGGCAGTGCCGAGAAACGACATTTATGGACTACTTTACTCAGTATAGTAGGGAGCAGTTGCGTCAGAGTAACACACTGTAAAAGGATAAACCAGAGAAATTGTGATTTTATGGGTCGCAGTTAACAGTTATGTTGCTTCTTTTCCAAAGTCATACAAATACATCGTGATAAGTGGGTATAAAAATAATAACACTTCAGTCGCAGTTGGAAGCCCGATCTACACAATCCGTCGGAAACCTGTTTCATGCGAACACTACAAAAAGTTGATGCTCCTTTCCCTACACGCGGTCACTTCGATGTAACAACCTCATCAACGTAGTTAGGCGTGGTTGTAGTTGTAACGCAATACATGATATGTTCAGTGCTTCAAAGTCAGACTTATCATATCGAGTGGAATTCCAAAGTGGTAGGCTACAGATCGGTTTCGAACTGAACACCAAAAACATTAGATCGAAAAACGTCGCGAAGAAGCCTCTAACAACAGCAACCAATTCTAGCACAAAGGTGTGCTTTAACTGGAGATAATAAGTGTCCATCAGTTTTTCTGGGTTGACTTAAGTAGTTCCTACCCCGTTAGTTTTGCCTTCAGTATACAACAGCGTGACATTCGTTGTCTTGCGATGGATCGGTAAAGTTACGAATTTTTAGTTATTCAACGTATCCGACAACACACTGGAGGACGATGAATAACTCTAAACCACCTTGCAAGTAGTCAACACGTTTGTTTATTGCTGAATTTTTGCTACTGATCAGGCAGAAAATATCATGTGAGCCAAAATCGGAATGTCGTCAACAAATATGACTGTCGATTACCAAAGAGTTGTTTTGCCTTCACTCTGTCACATGCTTGTTCCAACTATTGCAGTTTTTCGCCCATAGCGAAATGCGTTTACAGTCGATCACTGAAATAATAAGCTGCTCAAACCAGCACAGACAGGAAGGTGCGTGATTAAATTCAAGTAACAGGATGGGTGACCCCACACTCAGTTGTGACGCTGAGATTCAACGTGGTTTGGTATAACGTAGAATGGAAAATCTGCCTTTGTAGGCACAACACTGTTACCGAAATAGCTAGCCGCAGGAAAAAACAACAGTAAAATGGTCGGTGTGGACTGCTTGTCATATTTTGAGAGGTTGCGTATCAAGAAGCAACAATATTATGTTGTCATTTACTACCAGTTTTCCTTAAAGAGTACCCGGCGATTTCGCCGTGACTAGTGACATGTTAGAATGACAAACAAACCTGCTGCTTTGTCAAACGTTCATTCAGCACAGTCTGCTCATTGCGCAAACGAAGAACTTCAGCTTCCAATTCTACTCGTCTGGCCTCGCATTTGGCTAGTGACTCTTGTAAATCAGCTCGTTCGGTGGCTTTTATTTCGGCTTCCAATCGAGCACATTGCAGTGACTCTCGCAAGGATGTTCCCTCTTCTCTGGCCGCGGACAGACGTTCCTCTAAGCTCTCGATGCAGCGTTGACACCGATCATTTTCTCGCCTACTTTTCTCCTCGTCACGATTAAGGTTGGTCAATTCCTCCTCCATTCGCTCACGGTGTTTCTGTAACTCTTCATATGCATTTTGTGTGCGTTCTAGGGACATCTGAAGGTTCTTCACCTGGTCCATTAAGCTAGCGCGTGCCTTCTCGAGCTCATTCTTGTCATTGGTAGTCGTTTGGAGGGACGACTTGCAACGTTCTAAATCGCGACTGGCCTCGTCTCTTTCCCGTCTTCTAGAGTCAAGATCAGTGCGCATGCGAAGAAGTTGATGTTCCAGATTACGGCGCTCGTTTTCACTGTCTTCAAGCTGAGCCCTGATAGCTTCGTATTGACTGGTCACGTTTGAGAGTTTGGAACCCATATCAGACAGCTGTTCAAGCAAAATGTAAGTTCAAGAAACTGCGTATTTAATCACACGAATAACATTATGATGGTCACCAATTTTGAAGATTTCTTATAGAATCACCTAACTAGACGGCTGGACATGTAAAACTACCAGCGGAATATTTTTTAGTCTCTACCGAGTATTCGGCACAAAGTAACAGGTGTGTACAAGTAAGGAGACATGACTAACCATTCATTTTTGCCCAGGCAAGCGCTTCGAGGTATAAGCACACTAACCTGCATTCCGCGCTTGGTCAGAGCAGCCTGAACAGCGCTCATTGTGGAGTCACCCCAATAACACGTGCCCGTGGAGTTTACCGGAGGTGGAGGTGATCCAGTGCGCCCGTATGCTCCAGCTCGCGATACATGGCTTCCCGAAAAAACTAGTCCGGGACCGGAGGCGTAAACGGGTGAACGAGAACGAGAACGGCCACAACAGTCTTTGAGACCGACAGTGGATGAAGGATCTTCATTTATTACCGCCTGGGCCAAGTCTCTAAGAGCTTGTTGCATGGATTGCACCTCTTCCACCAAAGCTCTTGCTTGTGGATCGTTGATATCACTTCCCTCTAATGATCAGTAGTAAATAAATTCGGGAGGAAAATGGTTAAAATATATTGCACTCAAACTTTCAAAACTTAACTTGAACACCACCCATGAACTGGTACAAATTTAAGACTCAGGTAAACATTCCAGCTAGCTTCTTTAAGAAGGAACCACTAGGCCGAAATTTCTCATTTGTTATAGTTTCTCGGCGAAGTATATTATTGTCAAGATTAGAAGGTGAAGTCTGGTCCCGTGTTTATTACTACACCGATGACTTCACCTTGGACACAACATAATTACCACATCTGAGCTTTCTGATATATTTGCTTGCTTGTGATTCTCAAACCGTCTAGTCCACTAGAATGGAAGTACAGTAACTTCCCGTTACCGCCAGCCGATAGCCCCATGATATTGGCATTCCAAAGGGGATTTCCGTCTTATTCCTGTTCATATCTCCTAGACATAAGTATCCCAATATCTTAAGTGTGATAAGCACTTTGAAAATGTGTTCTGCACCAACTCGTTTGAGCTCAGAAACGTAGTCGACATGGTTGGACACTATTTTTGAAGATGGTACTTTGTAATGCCCACTGATTACAGTATGCATCACAATAATCAGAGTGTGCCCTTTATCCCGACAAAGACAGGAGGTTCATCAAAATGTTCTGGCTTGTAACAAATGACTAAGGATTGTGAAAGCATGCCTGTGGAAGCAACAAGATTCGTGGTTATTTTCGTTTAGGTATATAGGTTTTATCAATACCAACAGCTTCTTATTGTCCACAAAACATAAATGGTGAAGTTTACCGGGACTCAGTGACATACATTCGATTGTCTTTACCGCGCATATTGCTGTTAGGAAGCTCATCTCCTGAAGAAGCGGGCAGTGAATAGCGCAAGACCGTTCGATCCATGGTCAGAGGTATCATCATCTTCGAGATCATGCAAACCCACCTATAAAATTAGATGTTAGCTTATTGAACTGAACCTGAAATTTTTCGGTCCACACTTTCTGCGACATATTTTGTGTCGGGTGAATAGCTCTTGATCATTCTACTTAGCCAATCAGATTGCAGCTGTGCGACAGGAAGCCTGTACATTTCTACTTCACTTGAACTGTAATCTCTGGTGTGATTCATGACTCTTGCGTAACCTGATCTGCTTTAACACCTACCACATGTGGTCGTTGCGTCAGTGTTTCTGTGACCTAATTTTTGATTGGTTCTTGACAAACGTTGATGGTCACTTATTCTCTTCCTCGAGTTGAGAATCAAGCCGTTCGATCAAGCGCAGTATTGTAGCTGGGAAACTCCAGTAATAGTACTATATGAGAATACTCTATCTGACGCGAACAAGAACTCACTGATCGTGTGATAACACTCATATAACATTATTCCTGCCATATATACATATGACGCAACAGAGCTTAGAAGGGTTTGATTGCGACAGCCATATGTATATGGTTCCAGAGGGAGCATCATAAAGTAGTTTAATAACCGTTTGGAACCATAACGGTCATTGCCAGTACAAACCAGCAATCCATAATGGGCTGTGTTCATCCCTATTAACAGGTTATGAACAAGTCACAAACCAGTTAGGTAAATCCCTAATCACAAGCAGTGCGAACAGAACTGGTAGCCTAGCTAATGAGAATTTTGGCTCGTAACACAAACGTTTATGTGTTCGGTTCCATATTCAGACTACTTCTGCCTTGTGAGTTCGAACAAGGATGAAATCGGTTGTGGGGTATGTGTTTGAGAGTTGGCGTCCGGCTATGCTAAATCCCACCTTGTCCGTTCGTTCAAGTACATCCTTAGTTTCAGCTCTTCATATCAGACCTCCGTTGTTCCACTTTGCGCGTTATGGCAGCTAGAGCTGTGGTACACGCGGTAGTGCTTCTTCCAAACGGAAACCATGCTATCACATGTAACTGGAAAAGCATATGTTTCTGTCACGCGGACTACGATTCCCCCTCCTACTATAGCTGGGACAAGCTTGGCCTCACGAATAAAATTAGGCGCAGGCGAAAGGTTTTTGTAACAAGCAGGAAGTGTGGCACTGGAATTCCAAAGAGAGATAATATGTTAAAGTGGGTATGGCTGGTTTTCTTTGTCGAATTAACAACCACTTGCCACATTACTTGTCAAGACACCATCAATCTGAACAAACACAGATAACCGGATTCGACTTATCACGGCTACAGAAGGTTGAAATGGCAGTAATACAGTGTTTCATTATTCCTACCCTTAAACCGACACCTCTCCTGGACAGTTTTCGTTCTTGTTTAGGTTGGAAGGAAGGGCTGGTTCGGGTAGGGATTGCGGTATTTTACGATGCAAGTTTAAGTCTTCGTGACTACAGCGATTGCAAGTTGGGAATCCGGAATGGATTCTGTTCACTGTCAATAATGGGGTATGAACAGATCATGTCATTCGTGTACAGTTCGCTAGCATTTCGGGAAACTTTAAAGTTTGAAGTAATGGATAGGACTTGTTTTCTGCAAATGGTTTTCACACTAATCGCTCTTGTCTTTATTGCATCAGGAGTCGGTTGGGAATAAGCTCAGATATGCGCGGCCGCCCCAACACTTCACAGCCGCCAGATGAATGTTTACACTTTGGTGCTCTTATCACAGGTAAGGAAACGTTTCAGCAGTAATTTGGAGGGATGCAAACTTTACGGAACTAGGTTAAACCTACTAAATGAATTGTATGAATACCAAGCAATTTAAAAAGTAAACTTAAGAGTCAATTCCCTGTTGTCCCGGGAAGAATGGAAACAGCGATTTGTTAAAAAACTCTGCAGTGTTACACCACCACACCATGTAGGTGTATGTGAACTGGATACTTTTAGATTGCCCGAAATTGGCCAACAGGAGTAGCCACAATGACTAAGACACTAACAGACAACCGCATAGACGGTAGTCGGTACAGTTTCTGCTAAGTCTGGAAGTGAATAAGGAGAGAGAAGTAGATGCCAATCATTTGAGGCAGTAGCAGGTGAACAGTAAACTATTTTAAAAGTGAAAGGCACACCACAACGTCCGCATCAGTTGACCATCGTGATTCATTGGGCAGACTTCATCGGTGGACATAGTGCACAATTTGCATGGTAAAGATTGATAATTAGTGGTGATCAATAGCAGCTAACTCTGAACCAAAAATTGTAGTATAATTGATTTTACATGCTCTGCTCAAAGTGTACGTGGATTTGTTTATTTTGAACTCGTGAATAATAAATAACTTTCGATCGAATATTAATTAAACCATTTGGATTAAGACAGAACAACCTCAGTAAATATTTGGTACCGGCTACTCATTGGTTCGGTTCACGTTTTCTTTATGACATCCGTTATCCATTCCTTTGGATGTGGATTGGCCTCCTCAAATGCAAAACATGTTTCAGTTTCCACTCAACCAATCATTGTATCAGTCACCTATGTATCTGATTACACTGGATTAATAGACTACATGCAAACCAGCCCAAGTAACCTGTAAACAAACAAGTTGGAGCAGGTTTTATCATAGGTTACATAAGCTTACCTTTCCGTCCACACAAACTCTGACCGGTTCGTAAACGTTGCAGGCTAGCTATAGCCTTTTCTCTATCGGCTAGTTGACGCTTTGTTTCTTCCAGTTCGGTGCTCAGTTCCTGCAACTGTTTGTTATTCGTCTTTGAGCCGGTGTCTAATTGCTGACGCATAGATTCATTCGCATGGGTGAGCTCTTCCAGGTGACGTTCGATTTTTTTCTTTTCGGTTCTCTCCCACTCTAAACTGGACTGAATGGTAAAAAAATAGATAAACTTTGAATGTGTCCGGACAAAACGGTGAAGCTAAGAGGTCACCTGTCTTTCACCATAGAAGTGCTAAAGGTAACAAATTGATACAAATATCACTTGATGAAGTGGAAACACATTTGAACGCAGAACGAAGACATTTCTCCTTCTTGTAAACCCTGTGCACCAGTTGCTTGTCTTTTAGAAATAGTGAGCTAACGACCATACTCTTATTTTTGGTAACAATTTCCGTGTAAAAACCGCTAGTGTGGATGCGAGTTCAATATTTTAAAGCGTTCATTGATGGGCTTTTCTTATCAGTTATGACCTATCAGATAAACAATTTGTAAATACGTATCTTGTAGTTACCTCCAGTTTCTGTCCCGGAACTTCCGTCTCACTAAGTTGTGTTCATTTTGGAACAGCCTTACTGATGGAATGACTAACCTTGTTGACAGGTAGTACCTACAGAAATCCGCGTGTCAGAGACAGTTAACATGGGATGCATATCTACAGGTTGAACCGATAAAATCTCGCGCAATCTGCCTTTAAGTATTCTGCAGATAGCCGTCAGCTACAGCAGTATATACATATTTCGTACAACAGCTAATTGCACTCTAACTCGACAGATACACACGCTTGAGCAAACAAGAGTCTGATTGAGGCTCCCTAGATTGTGCACGTTTCTTTAGCGTTACATGTTCTATTCGTGTTCTAAACAGCCTTGTTGACCTCGCTTTGTCTGTATGACGGGAATAATCATCAGTGTGACAGGCGGCTGAGCCAAGAGTGTGCAATAGACCCACTGGTACCACAAAGTGACTGAGATTCGAACAGGGACGCTTACCATTTCCTTCTACATTGCAGTCCTCCAAGGGATTGAACAATCGTTTAGGATGTAGGAACAGTCCAGTAGCTCACGCGCTATGCATAGCTATTATCTGAGGCAACTGAGGTGAAACACCACATTGTGGTGCTTTCGAAAGAGAGGCAATCGTTTCCAGTAGTTCAGATTTTTATTGAAACTGATGCCACTTCAACAGACATATATTCGGTTGTTTACTTGGATGAAATAGACAGAATTGAGAATAATACCCAAGAGGAAATATCGAGCTCCACATCAGTTCAAGCCAGATATGTGTTGACTTTTAACTTGAATAAGTATACGGTGTCGTCGTTGTACGTGCCTCCAGTCTGTACGGGTTATTTCAGCTGTGGTATTTTGATTCTACACTTCATGCAAAACAGTATCGTCGCTGGGAATTTGTCCGATCGAGTAATATGGGGTGTAAAAGAAGAAATAGCCCAGTTGTGAATACGAACGTAGGAAGAAAGTCTTTTAGATCCACAGGAACAACATAATATCTAACGTTTAATAAAAATGTGTTCAGAATGTGAAGTGGACATCTTGTCTTACTTCAGACCTCACGTCTCTCTATCGATTGATTGCTCGAAATATCTGTACTTCGAGGTGAATGTAATTCTGTCACATAGTGTACTGGAACGTCTCCGTCGGAAATGCAGAATAACCATTAAACGACGCAACTTCAGACTGGTTCTTTTCTGAAATGATACGCTATCAAACTATACTAGCTAGCAAATAACTTACTGGTTCATTATTATTTTAGTATATTACATTTCTATTATTTTTGAAACACTGGAATCGATATAACGCTACTGTGATTCGAAACCTGTTATAGATTTTGGTAGGACCATTTCAAGAGACCACAACAACCTTCACACAAAAGAAGGGATATGTTATGGGAAAATAACACACCCAGACAAAAGTATCCCACCTGGTTTTGTGCCTCGATAGCACGCAGATTTGTGGCAAAATTCTCACAAGCTGTCTGACTAATACGAGCCATACGAGACACATCAGCACGCGCTGAATTGATTTCTCGTTCCACTTGGCCCTTAACCTCGACGAACTGACGTCTACAGGCGACCACTGCACGCCATAGCGTTAGCAAACGCCCATGTTCCATTGTAAAATAGTCGTTGAACGCGGCTTCTTCATCACGCCATTCAGCTTCTCGTCGTTCTAAATGTTCTTTTAAACGTGCCGCTTCTTCCCGAGTACGCTGATTTTCCGACGACAAGGCTTGATTTGCTTGAGTGATTTGATCCAGTTGCTCACGAAGCATTGTATTCACGCTCGCTAAAGTTGACGCTCTTTTGAAGGGTTAAAATGTACAGCTAGGTATAGTATTCGTAAGGAAATCGTGGAATTATTGTTGAGAAGATCTACATACGGCTGCGAATGCTTTTATTGAATATGTTTTGAACAATAATCAGTTTATTTGTGAACGAAACGTGAATAAAATGGACTCTTGAAGTGGTGGGTATTGGAGACATTTCCCAAATTTATTGAACCGTTTCAATCATTAGGAGTCAAAGGTAGGAATAGGATTCCCGAGTAATAATTTTTATATCCGACTCTCGCGTGATCAGTGGACTGAGTCAGCATTCATGTTCAGAAGCAAGCGACTTACATATTGTAGAGGGTCAAAACATGATGAATTCAATGACAGCGAAAATATTTACAAGCCTCACGGATCTAGAAAGAACTCTAAACCCTGGTCGGAAATTCGGCAAGAATTACCGATTAACGGTCTAACCAACAAGGCAGCACGCATGTGTTCACAAAACGGATAACGAGATCTTGCGTGGTTAAAAACGGCTTTAGTCGAAAAACCAAGAACCTCAGTATTCTCTTCTTATCAGTTTGATGAGACCGTATCAAAGAGTATCATCCATATAATTAACAGATTGGAACCTTGGAGAACCCTTGTTAACTTGTGTTCGGGGCATTCGTGGAAAAAATTAACCAATTCGTCGAAACCATTCTGTAGGATAAGGGGGAAAAATATTTCCGAACAGTGAATATCAACTGCAACAATAACCACATATTTCAGTTGGAACAGATCTAAGGGGACGGGTGTGGAACACATGCAATGGGAAAGGAAAGTGGGGAAAAAGTGCACGTTGAAGAGTGCTCGACTTTGCCGCGTGTATGAATGGCACTTGTTCATTTGTGCATTTAATGATAGAACTACTTGAAAATTAACCACCTAAATTATTATGAGATCGCTGAATACCACTCTCTCTGAGAAGGAAAATACCCCTCCTCCAAGGCAATCGAAATTATTGTTATTCTCAAAGAAACAGAAACGGACTGCCTTGCATCTGTTATCCGGTGACAACGGAAGTGACGGGACAAACCCAGAAAATACTTCCGTTTGGGATTGAGATTGATAATGTGCACAGCGATGTGGATCCGTGCAGCTATTCTAGTTTGGTACACATTCAAGAGGAATCTTCTCAAAAACGTTTAACGTAATCGATGTATATGTAATCGATCGAAATTCTGATGTGCCTTCCTTCGGAAATGATGGGAATTCGGCGCTCCATCAACGGTCAGCAATTTTTCCTTGTATGTCGCACTTCATGAAAACATTTACTAAAGGCCCCGCCAAGATTTCAGAACAATCTCAGACTAGCTAGTGTCAGTCCATCTGACCCTGTTGCTTCGCCGACTTTAAACTGCATCTAATCTTTATAACCAAGTGAACATACATCAGGGAGGGTATTGTTAGAGGAAGAATGCAATTCCGATACAGAAGACAGAAGAACACTCGACAAATTTCCAAAAGTTGCGATTCAATTCCCCGGCATCGCATAAGGACTTTCAATGGTTCGGTTTATATTATTTCCTCATTACCGGCTGTTAGGAGGCGCATTTATGAGCGAAGAAGAGAGAAAGAATTGCGCACCATTGATTGATCCACTTTGGTGTTAATTGCTGCCTGCAAAACTACAAGTGGAACCCAGGGTCAATTGTTTAAAGTGAACCTGGGATATTTCGATCTGCACTGCCTTAGGCGGATTCCATTTCGGATGGATAGATTTATACTACTCGAATTAGCCATTCAGATTGCAGTTGGGTGATAAGACGCCAGTGGGCCTCAACACCATATGAATTGTTTTTCTTGGACTGTAGTTCTAATCGCGTTACACATCATCGCGAATTGCTAATGAATTGCTGCATTCGATGAAGATCATGATGATGCCTGTCGTTCACCACCAGTCAGTAGGTTTTGGTTTTGAAAAACATTGAGTGAATGCCTCAGTTGGAAGCTTGGAAAGGTTTCAACAACATCCTCAAGAACAATCGGGGATAAGACATGTTCGCTTGCTTTGATGGACTACGACCAGATAAGTTCTTCAACAATAGATAAGCGCTCAATGAGAGTGGATGGATTTGAAAAGAAAGAAACTCTGCGGGAATTGAGAAGAAAATAACACCAGTTACTAGACGTGTGGGTAAAACTACCGCTGATAAAAGTCGATTACGGTGACCTGTGTGTGCACGCGTAGTTTTGTTTCATTCCCAGTGACAGATTAATCCGGATACGAATACACTCAGCAACGTACATACAATTCACAGCATTTCGGAACGGACAGAATTTAGGATAACACGGATCGATAAGAAAGGAGGAAATGCAGTGTTTTCACACAAGGGGATGATAAGAATTAACACGGAAGCCGTCATTCCAAAACCAGCTGTTCTTGTTTTTCGAAGAACAAATTTTGTAAGTTAGATGGTTGTTCAATTTAACGATTGCGATTGGTGTATCTAACTGAAGTAAAATTACCTCTGCTGTTCTTCCTCTAGCCGTCCAAGTGTTGCCTCATATTCGGCAGTATTCTCTTCCAAACCGACCTGAAAGAATTCAGAGCGCACGGAAAAGAAATGGGATTATTGTTTACTTTGCGGTGGAGCTTGTTAGACATACGCTGACCTCATTTGTTTACAATAATTACCGTCAACCCTCAAAAGATAGCACTACACGAAGAGTATCAGGACAAGGAACCTTGCCAGACAACCTCAACCATCATTATCAGAAGTGCCCTAGGCAACTTTTCAAAAGGTTTTGCTATGTTGCTGAACAAACCGGTTAAATCGATCAAGCTTTTTACAGGTCATGTGTGCTAATACAGAGGACGCTAACTAGTGGCTGGACGAAACTTTACAGAACACGTCAACTGTAGTTTGTTTAACATTCCACGAATTACGTGAAGTTATGAAGGAAAATGTCACAATTTCGTAACAGCTATAATTCTTAGTATCAATTGCTTGAGGTAACAGATATAAAAACGTTTTGAGCAATAGTCGCCTAGGTTACAGCAGTTGCAAGCGAGCAAACAAATAACGAACTTCTCTGCGCTGCGTAGACTATATCAACAGACGGTGAAAAATGATTGCCGAATGACCTCGTGTTTGTGTTGATGCGGGTCGTCTCAGGCTTGACAGGCAAGTCCATTCAATGCTTGTCCTCAACCTATTGTTGTTCTAGGAATGATTGCTAGCTAACATATCGACTCAGACGGTAATCCATCCGACGTGATCATTTTTGAAACAATCCATACTTTGGGTTCGTAACTGAGTTAGTGGTTACAAGAATCAGATAATCAACTACAATTTCGTCATGATCCCAAATGTAAAAGCTTCCGACAAAATAAAAGAAATGCGCCCCATGGTGTTAATGAATCTTGCGTCAACAATGATTTAAGTCACCAAGACGCTGTAACTGAGTAGGAGTAGTTTGTGCCGGACAGACACATTAAACTTAGTGAGTGGGTCGTTGAAAGTGGTCAGTTGATAAACATGCATTGTCCTTAAGAATGTCTTTGCGAGAAAATTATAAGTACTGATGTTGATCTTCGATAACAATGCTCGTGCATGTGAGGATATGTAGAATTTTTGCATATTCCGCAGGTTGTATTAACAGTGATGCTTACCTTTCTGTTCTGGTTCTCTGCTTCTGCCAGTTGGAGTTTCAGCTCTAGCGTACGGCATTTTTCCTTGTATTGTAAAACCTAATTTTACCAATAAAAACAGACGATTCATCTAACGGAACACAACCAACTTATGAGTGATCTCTGAACATTTCTGTCAAGTACTTGAAACGAATTACAACTAAGCATTAGTAAACGTTATTAATTGGGGTTTCATGTACATCACACGTTGGTTTAAGAATAAAAAACGATTAGCAGCTGAGAAAACAATTGCGTTCACATGTTTTCCATCAAACTGAACAATTACTAGAAGAGCTAAATACCTACATTAACCTCAATTTTCACTGTAATGCTCTCACGTGTTATAAACCACGTACTGTATGAACTGTATAATGGTATCCAAGTGCTTTGGATTATTACATACTTTTCCTTGTAGTCGTTGAACTAAGTTCGCCTGTCTCTGTTGACCTTCCTGATAAGAAATCAACTTTTGTTTGTAGGTAGCTAATTCATCGTTCAGTTTGCGACGACACTCACGGTTTTCCAAATTCCACGTGACTCCGGTGGGTGCCGTTGTGATGCCCACTAGTGAGTCGTCTTCACAAGATTCACTGAATTCCTACAGAGAATCAGACAGAAGACAAGCCACCAACGTATTATTCAGTAAAAGTTTAGCATAATCTAGAGTCCAAAATGAAATTCACTGTGAGGGTTAGAGTAGTAGTGCCTTGAACATGTGTGCTGTTCAAACAAACTGCTGCATGGTCACAGTACAACTACCCCTCGCTTCTGTAAGAAGGAAATAAACTGGAAACGAATGTTCGTTGTGAATAACAGCTAACCAGGTTTATTTGTGAATGCGTCTGTGTCTAACAAGAAGCTTCTAAGCGTTTAAACACTTTAAATATGTGCCGTTGTTTAATAGAGTTTTCGCTCGCTACAAACAGAATCGTTAATACCACAAACTCACATCATGTAGAATCCCAGTGAAACAGTACTACAGTCAAGTTTACAAGTTACCACAATGTAATTGTAAAACGAAGCTCACGCTCTATGAGTATACAATAGGTAAATTTCAGTTTCTTCTGACAACAGAATACACAAGTAAGTAGAAGTCAGCTCTAACTGAGATACATTTCTCCTGAGAAACCTCTGTCTATTAGGTGAAACTTTTACCGTTTGTACCACTGAGGTGCCTGCTGACAGCGGACTTACAAGAACAGCACTCGAATCCTTGACGTAAAATTCGGAATCAACCGTCGTTTTCCATATACCAATTTGACTCAAATAGCCTTAATCTCATGTAATTCATACACTGTTCTTCTGTCACCGATTCACGTAAGCTGGAGTAGACATACTGAGCTGAGTTTCCCGATCTTGGCTTCCGGCTTCATTTGTAAATCGTTCAAAAATATTCCCCCGTTAACGCTATTATACACTTAAGGTGGAAGACTAACGACCTAGCTCCATTGAAATTAGGGGGCACAGTAAAATTGTGTGTGCCCTGATATACCATTTCTGAGGTCGTCCATAAATTCGGTTAAATTGGCTACATTGGCACCCTTCCAACTTTAGTTTGTACAAGTAAAATGTCATGAACAGGAGGAACTGCTTCTCGAGTATGGCGGTGTCTTGGATGTAGCTGTTTTGGTCAGTTCTAACTGAACACTACTATTCGTACATATAAAATGAATGATCGAACACTCATTAACAGTCTATGAGTACCTGAAAGTTTACAGATGTTTTGTTTTTGCTCTTTAATGGGAATTACAGCTAACAATACTTGAATTACTTTCTTTAATTATATACTGAAGATGTACTCTTCTCCAGGTCACTTTTATTCAAATACTTATAATCCAATCTGTGTCGTAACAACGCTTTATCAACGGGTTTCAGGGAAAGTTAAGGAAATCAGTTTAAAATGATTTATTCGAAAGATATTCATCCTTTTCCTCAATTTGTCAAAGTCCGTATACTTTTTCTGTGGTTATAACCTCCACTTGGAGTTTTATTCAGTCTTTACTGAGCTGTTTTGAGCACTCAGACGGATCCATGAAGCAGTTGACTCGTAGCAACAGCACAAATATTTTAACACCACTATCGTTGAATTTAATACGTGAGCATGCGAGTAATTTGGTGACAGGATCTCGGAGTAAAAAGGTTACTCTGGCCAAACCTTCATAAAGTCTTGTATTAATATTCATATAGAGGATCCACTATGGTAGCATCCAGGCATAAAACTTTTCAATATTTCCTTGCTCAATCAAAATTCTAGTGAACATTCGACTCACTTATCTAAAGCTCATTGCACGATTAAAACACCACTGTGAATCTTCCGACTAGTTTGTCTGTTGTTCGGTTCCTTTTATTCCGATGCTGTAGCTCATATTCTTTCGAGTTTTCTAATCTTTACTGAATACGTGCTGGTAATAAAGGCTGTAGATCGGCCTTTCAGTGTGAGTACAGCAACTGTATAATTTGACCTATTCTTTACAATTCACTTCATGGTAGCAAGAGAGCTTATTTTCACGCAGTGACGGTAATGTTTAGTCAAAAGACATAGGAGTGGATGGAAAAATAAGTATTGTACTAAGAAATGTACAATACTATAACATCTCAAAGCAGTTGCATACAAAAACGATAAACCAATTTGCATTCACGTTCTGTGTTCGACGTTGCAATACCAAAAACTGCGCACTGCGGAAGCCATCGGTATACCAAAGTTCATTCTAGTACTGTGTTCGAAAGCCGCTTTCTATAGGGATATCGCCGCACATCAGTAATGGTAGTGCGTATTAACCTTGACATTTCACCTTTCCTTGTCATTTCATTTCCTTGTCACTATTGTTACAGGAAGAGCCTGTTTTATTCACTTGTGGTTATACAGTCTATCGTCTTTTTCTTATCCAACTTTGAGAGAGTATATTTCTGTCATTTTGTCGCCAATTCACTGGGTAGTAATGGCTTCGAAAGATTAACGGTTAGATGGTCGGAGATTATCCCACCTGTTCATCACTTCGGCCATCTCACATATCAGGTACAATGGATAAGTATTAACGATGATGGTTTATGCATAAAACACAACTTTTATGCTAAGGAGCCTACTTCTCGATTAACATCTTACATTGAACTGAACAGAATGCATTATAAAATGGCCTATTTCTACGCAATTCATAGGAGCTTTGAAGGTTTCCAATGCATTTCCCATTAAGTAGCACAGTACAAAATCGACTTCCCAAAAAGAACTTTTGAATTATGTTCATAATCAAATGATCCAGTGATCTTGCTTTTTCGAACTTTTAAAGTCTGCATAAATCGGTATCATTGTTTTTCTTACCAGCCTTGGATATGCTAAGCGATATCTGTATAGAAAGTTAATTGAATGAGTCATACAGCTGAAAAAAGGCTCGTATTACTTAGGCACACAAACTACTGCTGTTTCGTGATTCAACTGAAAGATGCGTCTCGTGTCGGCGCGAGTAGCAATCGTTAGATCACAAACCATTATGCTAAATTTAAGCAGAAAGGCTTAACAAGTAAGATTAAGGACTGTATAAGAGAAAGGGGCCGATTGGAAAGTCTATGGGAATGCGACAGCTGCGATCAATTGTGGGTGATGTTCAATCTATATGAAAACCAAAACCCCCTACTACTCATCTGTAAGAGAAAGGTGACAATAACGTATTGTTTCAAAGCTACACTTCGACAAATTTAGTCATAGGCTTACACAGCTTCTTCACTTTATGCAGTTCAGCTGACATCACAAGAAACACAGCTGATCCTTTTGGATGAATTATCTCTAATCCACAATACAACACTATCTTTATTGAATTATGTGGTTTTTTACGTGAGACTTCCATCACAAAGAAAGTTTAGTTGGGGAATTCAAAATCAAGCATGCTTTTAGAAAACAGACTTACAGCGAATACACATGGAGTTCGAGTAGTACACACTGAAAAATGTCTAGACGAATTACCTCACCATGTTTCTTCCAACGTCCAGGGTACTCACACATCTTAGACGGTATACTGGAGGGCGGCCTTTTTGATACCGTTCACGTAATAAATCGCAAAATCCTTGTTTATGTAAAGTCCACTTGCTTGGCAAATCAAGGTTGTAGTTAAACAAGCGTAAGGTCGCTCGACAACAATGCAATATATTCAACATAAGGTTGCCTGGGACGACGGACTACGATGCAATCGACCACGAGAATGCACGCATTACGGTGAGCGTTTACACACTCATACACACGCAAGTGTACACAATGAATGGACCAATCAGTACGCTGTGTGCTAAGCAGTCATAACACAATTCAGCTAGGACACTTGCATAATGCCCAGCTCAAAAATGGCTTTTGGAAGTGGTGTCAGTAAGGCTGCTTACTTCTCGCCCCTAAAGGAATGTGCACTGTTCAGAAAATACCCCACACACTATTTCGAGACAATGTTAGTAGAACAAATGTGTAAATCTCAAAGGTTAAATAAAAAAACAAAACGGTGGAAACAATAAAGTTACTTGCCGCTGGTAAAACATTTCTTCAAGCAATATAGCTTTCCATCCATGTACGTAATATTCTAACTTAAAGTAGAGTGTGTTTTGCAGCATTAAATTTTTAGGATTGTTCGAACATTGTGAGAGTACGGTCTGTCGTATACTGGATCTTAATATTCTGGAGACAGTTAATTAGTTTTCCTATTTAGAAAGTTTACTCAAAATAGCAGAAGTGTGAAAAGTGAGATGGGATCTCGTTTTTCTAGGAACGAAGCAATCTTGAATAGCGAAAGTCATTTATGGGGTCTTAAAATGTCGTATTCCATAGGCACATTTATCAGGTTACACTACCATCATTCGGCAATGAATCCAGACTACTAACGTTTGAGGCTTTCAAGTGTAATGAAGTCATGTATAATCGACGTTTGCATTCTGTCGTATGCATCGCATGACATCAGCGGATACGAAACCAAAATGTGGGGAAAGCGGATTTTGCTTGTAAGGTTTAAGAACATTCAATCAAAACGGATGTCGTTTGACGCTGAAGTTGCAAATTAGATTGGTTTCACACCACAGTCCTTCAACGAGACCTGTGCTCATTGGTGATAAACATGAGTAGCCGGCAAAGAGAAACAGAAGTTATCATCTCAATCTAAGGCCCTCATGGTTCGCAAGGCATGTGATTGGGGACTTTACTGAAGATGGTGGTCAATCAAATTCAGTAAGTTGAAGGTTGTGGCATTGTGGAAAAGTTATTTTCAAAGTAGGAAGGATTAATGAATCGGGATGGTGAAGGACGGAAGGGTTGTATGGTATTAATTATTTGAGCTTAACGACAATGTTGTAGCGAGTTAAGGTTTAGCTACGCCCAGTCACTTATTACTGGGTCGGATCTTCATTTCTTCTCACAGGTGCATTACGTTTGATCGTTACTATCAACCAGTGATGAATTCCAGTTGCTACCCTTGCTGACGATGATATTATAAACTACACGAACTGTTTGACAAGTTAACACTTTACAAACACAGTGTTTTATGAATGGAAGTATAAAGCCATATGGTGAGTTTACTTTCACTCGATTTTCATAGGTAGATTGCAGTACGATATAGCAAATAATGCGCTGTAACTAGCTGAACCACTAACAAAAGTGAACTGCAATAAACACGCCTAAAGTCGGAAACTTATATGACCACCACAGTTTAGCAACACTTTTCACTTCAGCAAATCGAAAACAATATGTTTCCAAGACAAACGACTTAATCGTATTAGAAGGTAACTTGCTGAATGTGGCCAAAATTAGCCCTCCGTAAGAAAAAAGCTGACAGAAGTAAAAGCAAACTGGATATATACGGGATTAATACAGCGTGGATTTGACGTAGTTGGACGTAGAGTGCTGAAACTCAAACATCCTCCCTGCTCGCCTCGAAAATATAATCAGGTCGGCCGTTGATTTGTACAACTTGGAGTCTTTGTTTACTTAGTCAACTAATGAACGGGGTAGGTATTTTTATTAAATCAAGCTCAGAGCTGCAAACCTTCCAAGTCAAAACCCTCATTTCGGTAGGAAATAGTCAAGCTGTTAGGACGCGCAAAATATGAGTTGTGGCATTTTCTTGATACAGAATTACAATATATCGTCAATGTGAAGAAGTCTAAAACAAGAGAAAGTGTTTCAGCGACTGAATATAATACGACGGATTCATTCTCTTAAAAGGTTTTGGATGTACAGTACCAACAACAAGTGTTTGTTCTAGTACTATCGGTTAGAGTACACTTTATCTGCCGTAAGAGCAACTGTAGAATCTGTACATTTATGACCTTTTCAGGTTATTTTCTTCACTATTGAAGTAAATGAACCGTCATAAATGAGTCCATTAAGAAAACTTTCTAGTTCACAAGTAAACCTGTAATTGCTACTTACCCAACGAACTGGGTTTGATTATTCAATTGTAAAGTAAACACTGTTTTCTTCACAACCCATTGCACAGGTTATGGGAAGACACGGGACCTGATCACAGGGTTTGGTATTGAGGTACCTCAAACTGCATTGGATATTATCCCTAGTGCACGTGGTTTGTCTTAATTTTATGGGACTAGTCAACACACCTCTCGCCTAATTTACACAATGTCTTTTGGTTTCCTTAGAACGGTTGTAGGAATATAGATGATCCTCGGGAGCCCTACGGTAGTTCTCGTATGATTCGTATAATGTAACGTTATTATGTTCTCCATTTCCAGATGAGTCAGTTTTCTACTGCAATATACAACGCGAACATGCAAGACAAAGAGTAAACCTCATAGAGCTTAGCCGCGTAACTCAGGGTTTACACAGAACTACTTCATCGGGAAAACGGCCCTGTAAATATTATGTCTACTGCGAGCTGACACATTTTGAACATCAAAACAACTGACGTCTACGTGAAATTTAGACCACGTCTTTGTGATAAGCTGCAGTGCCAAAAGAATTTTGATTAACCGACTGCAGTCCCACTTGTTAGTAGTGCTGAGTGTATCAACAATGGGACCTTACACATAAACTTAGCATTCTATGTAAGAATTTGACGAAGTTAATTTGTCGTTATATGACATAGAGACGGAGACTGACGGAAAACTGACATGACTGATCCGACACGTACTCATTTGAACAGTGCAAATGTTAATTTAGATTCAGAATCAAGCTTAGTTTTAGTAATACATGCTACTTTTCGGAATTGTGTGGATGTTTTTGGGCAAACAATTAAAACACTATTTGATTGCTATTTGCCCATATAAATTCAAGAGTACTGAAATGAACATTCTGTGGGAGGAGGGACGAACAAGTCGGCGAAACAAACCAAGCCATAAAAATAACACAATGCTCTTGCTCACCCACGGATATCTGCACAGTTTGCTGAGAAGAATAAAAATAACCTTCGCCAGTTAACTTGTGGTAAGTGAATGCTACAATTCAAGATTTAATCTTTGCAATAACGTTTTAATCTACTTGCGTGTGGACAAGTAGTTTCGGACATAACCGCAATGATAGCCATTCTGTCCATGATATGAGCAAACCAGCGGATATGTTTGCAAACCTGAAAATTAACCATTATTCATCACTTGATATACAAGCAGTAGAGTTATGCTTCATACTTTGAAAAAAGATTTAAACGTCAACGGCGGGTCATTTCAGCCATCCATTTGCACTTAATGACCCGTGTAGCTGTTAGGACAGCTTTAATGTTGTCTGCGTGACTTGTGTAAATTTCCCGATAACTCTTTCAGAGGAGCTAGATAATTTCGCAACAAATTCATTCAGATATTGGAATAACCGCTGCTCTTGAAGGATAACTTGTCAGTTTGTAAAAGAAAGACTAATTATTAGTATTAAGAAGGTCGGTCTATCTCGGTTATTTTGTCAAGAACAAAACCATGTAGCGTTGCAGATTAAAACAAGCCCATTTTGTCATGAACCACAAATATACGGTCCTGTTTAGAAAAAACAGCACGATTAGTTAGCCAGATGACTTATAAAACTTCGAATAACCTTGTCTCTGAAAGTGAATCGCTATGAATCCTTCTAAGAGTGCATTACATACCAGACTAAACGCGATTTGTGCTATTGCAAACTTGGTTGTTAAGTAGCCTTCTGTCTCCGGTCTCGTTTTTGCGCTCGGTCAGCTTGCCGTCTAGATTCGAACGCTGAACTAAACGACTGGTCCATGGGAGTAGTTTAAGGTAAGTACCAAGGTAACAAGGTTAATCATGTGATGATCCCATCAACAAATAGGATATGGGGTATCGCTTTAATAAGTATGAAGTAGAATCAGTGTGACGGATGGTAAGAGAAAGATGTTCTTGTCAGTAATTGAGACACGTGAACTACAAATACTAGTCGTTGACAGTTCATACCATTTGCTATCGTTAGTACGGCCAATTAGTCGGTAGCTATAAAGGTATTATGCTGACGACTATGAAAGAAGTTCTGGAAACCAAAGATATCACAAAAATGCTTGAAATACCACGCGGTTACTGTAAACATCCACACATCATCGCCTCTCTTTAACAACTGACCAAGGCAAGCATTCCGAACATTCAGCGGGTAAATCGGGGTTTTCGCTCAAATGAAGTGTTTACAAACGACGCACGGGGGAAATAAGTCAAAGAAGAAGAACGCGTTCACAGTGCGATCACTCAAGCGCAGTGTATCGGTGAACGTCTAGGCGCAATCTACTGGAATGAGTCAGAGCGAACTGTAATTGCTTAACCTCGGTATTTAGAGTAATTGAGTAATCCAGAGAGGCAAGTTGAACTCCTTCTAAGACACGTTCAATAGACTTTGTATGAATCGAGTGGGTCGATTTTCCAGGAAGATGATGTTCATGCAGGGTGAGTACAGACATCTCGCCAACAGAATGTACACAACAAAATTTTCTTGAATAACACAGAAATAAGATCGCATCTGCAGTGACTATTTGCTGATTTTCGGAGTCGGGAGATAAATTAAAAGCGGCAGTTCTGCTTGTTATCAGGGTTAACCAGAGTTATGAAGAAAGACTGGGACAATCGTTAATAATTCTTTTGTTTTACACAGCAATCAACTCGAGGAGTTAGTTATGGAAACGCCAGAGGTGACAAACCTAACTATTCTGTCTCACATTTTACTTATCAGCTCACTTGCAGTTGCAACGTCAGTTATATCGGCACAGCGGACCTTTGTGTTCGCGTCAGCGTATGGCCGAATGCTTCCCAAAATGGTTGATTCAGTCTGTTGAGTGAACGGACAGTCGAAGGAGTAACCGAACGCAAAACCAGGCATCGTCAGTTGCGATCACAACGCCGACCCAACCAGGTCGTTCACTCTGAGGCTACAGCAACCAAACTCCCAAATTCTGGCCGTCAGTGAAGCTGTGCTGATCAAACACAGAAAGCCAGTGTTGTGTGCGCAAAAAGTGATGTCTCACACCGTCTACCTCTCCTGGTAGCCACATTTTCACCCAAAAATTCATTCTGTTAAGCTACTGTTGCCATGCGCCCTTGTTATATATTTTGCTCGTAGTTAGTATGCGGATGACGAGATAAATTGAAATGTTGACATCCCATAACGTTTGTCTTCTTACAGTTTTGACAAAAAGCAATCGGTGTTAAGTGAGTCTGTACACTAACATCCTGCATAACTTCGACAAGTATAAACGTCACGTTTCAGAGACAAGGGCCAAGTCAGTAAATAAGAATTGCTATCTGCCTTTTGTCAATAATAAACACCCCCCAAAAAACATGTGGCTGGACGCCGCATAAAAGTATCCACAGTAAATGTGGCCAAAATCCTATTCACATAACAGAAGATCTCTACAGAAATCATGGAAGACAAGGTTCCGACGAACAAACTGTTTTCGACAAATTATCCTGCTTGGCTGGTACACTTATATGAAATTAAATGACGATTTAGAATAATAATGATAAAAAATAATTGGACAACTGGTCAACAGTATTTCAGTGTGGTTAGGACCAAAACAAGTCGGTCCTCAGCTGGGTCAGTGGGACGGGGACAAATTTGATCACAGGTTGGGTGACCACGTTTGGCTAAGGAGGTCCCAGGAATGACCAAAAAGTCCCTGACTACTGATGATTAGTAAGGGATTTTGATTTTCACATAGATTGAAAACCACTCAAAATCGATCGCAGCTATCGCATTCCCATAGACTTTCCATTCAGAACCTTTCGAACGAAACCACTAGACTCGAGTTTCGCTATCATCAGAGCTCGTCAGTAACGCATATCCTCGCCATTGTCAAGACTAGAACTCCAGCCACACTTTCATGAAGCAACCGTGTTTACCACTGCACCATTGACCTCACATTAGGCACGACCGAATTATCATATGTGAACTACCAGCCACTTTTGCTTGTG